>CM061920.1:210126391-210370174 GCA_031002005.1 Vandiemenella viatica
TCTCCGTTCAGTCAAGGATGATCTTGGCCTAAGAGTTCCGGGGATTTATAGCATACCGTGCGAGTGTGGAAAGACCTACATCGGTCAAACGATCCGCACCATAGAAAACCGGTGTGAAGAACATAAACGCCACCTCCGCTTGGCACAGTATAGCAAATCAGCGATCGCCGAGCACGTGTATGACCATGGCCACAAAGTAGAGTTCAATAACGTTAGGATATTGGCTAGAACATCACATTTTTGGGAATCTGTCATCAAAGAAGCAATCGAAATTCGACTGGCCGACACATTTAACAGAGACAGTGGTCTATGTCTCAGTGAGGCATGGAAACCTGCCTTGGCAAATATCCGCAGAGAACGTTGTACTTCCGTCCAGCTGCCGCCGTAGAGGGCTTCATATTAGCTCGGGCTGGAACAAGAACCTTAGCCACGCCCACGGGCAGCCAACCGCCAGTTGGTTGCGGGCCTGGCTCATAGTAAGCCATCGCCGAGGCCACGCGGACATGTATATAAGGAAGAGCGGCACCCGAACCATCTCAGTATCTGTGGGTCAGCCGACCATTACAGATGTCTCTACACCTGAAGAAGACGGCAGAGCCAGTCGTCGAAATATTGTGTTTCCACAACACTATCCGGCGGTACACCCGTGAAGACTACATTGCAACATCTAGTTTGAATTCAAGTTCCTGCCAGTTTTTCTGTAGCATCTCGGGCGTAACAGAAGTGACAGTATCTTGCATGTGGCCGCGAAGCTCTTGAAGATCACGAATTGGCCTGTATACAATTTGTCCTTCACTTATGAAGTGAACTACACTTAACGGTGCCTTGAGGTTTATTACTCTGAACACAAATACAACTGGTAAACCATAAACAATTGTGGGCACAGTTATCAGATGACCGTCGAGAATTGTAGCCTGGTCCTGATCCGGGGTAGAGTGACGGCTTCTACTTCTCGTGAACTTCCGGTGGTCTTCCGTAGTTGACGCTGGTTCAGCGGTCAGGTCGGAACTGTCGGTGGAGCTGCCGGCTACGCTTATATAGGCGGCCTGGCGCAGGAATACCGTTGTGTGGTAGTACGGCGACCTCTGTAAGAAAAAGTCCCACTTAGCATCTAGATGATTCTATTTATTTTCCTGGTTTGTTTTGATGCCTCTGCGCCTGTTTGGAGTCGTATATGTCTCCCGGTGTGCAGGCGCGTTGTGTGTGAGGTCTGCCTGGCAGGGGCCTTTACTGGCAGACTGAACATACCTCCCTCTGGGGGGGGGGGGGGGGGAAGCGATGTCTGCGACGTCTGCGAGGTCGTCTGCCGCGGCGCCCTGGAGCAGACTATGAAGGCTACCTCCGGGGGAGTACGGAGCTGTTCTCCTGGCGATGCGTGCTGACCTGCGTCGTGGTGCAGGTTGTGATGGAGGTACCTGTGGAGCTAACGGCATCGGTTCGTCGGCGTCGATGGCCGGGGGCTGTATGGGGGGCGCTGAAGATGGTCCCCAAAGGTGGTCGAGAGGCTGCGGCTGAAGGGTGTCGGAGCTACCGACAGGTTGTGGCGTCGGTGGTGGCGCTGTAACTGTCCCTGAGCAACGGTTAGACGGCAGGAGTGGTGGAGGGGGCGGGGAAGGAGAGGAAGAAGTGGATGGCCGTGCCGTGGTGGAAGAGGACGGTGCTGTGGGGTAGCGGGGACGTAGTTGGTTTCGATGGCGTCGTACTACCCGGCCATCCAGGCTGACGTCGAACAGTTGGCGGCCCCGGGGCCGCTGGATGACCCCCGGAAGCCAACCGGCCTGGGAGCCAAACCCGCGGGCCCAGACTAGGGAGCCCGGGGTGAAACGGAATGGGCCCGAAGGTACCTGTATTTTGGGAGGGGGTAAGAGGAGATGGAGGAGAGTGCGAGGTTGGCGGCCATGCAGCAATTCCGCCGGGCTTTTAGCCCACACTGGAGTGGTTCGATAGGAACTGAGGAAGAGTGTCAATGCCTCTTCGAGTTTGTGACTTGTGGTGTATTTGGTCATTTGGGTTTTGAATGTTCTGACTAACCCTTCCACCTCCCCGTTAGATTGGGGGTGGAAGGGCGGGGTGAGGAGGTGTTGGATATTGTTGGCGGTACAGAAGGATAGGAATTCCCGACTTCGAAATTGCGGTCCGTTATCTGTGATGATGGCGTATGGTAATCCTTCGATGGAAAAGATTTTCGTGAGGGCTGAAATGGTGACCTCTGTGGTGATTGTGGAGCAACGGACGACATATGGGAAGTGGGAAAAGGCATCCGTCACTAAGAGCCACTGGTGGCCTAGGAATGGGCCAGCGAAGTCGAGGTGAATGCGTTCCCAGGGTCCGGACGGTGCCGGCCAGGAAAGGAACTTTTGAGGGGGGCGGGGCAGTTGTCGGGCACAGATGGTACAGCGCCGCACCATCTCCGTGACATCCGTGGTAAGGCCGATCCAGAATACGTGGCGTCTGGCAAGGGATTTGGTGCGGGCAATTCCCCAGTGTCCTTGGTGGATAGTTTGGAGGATTGTCGGCTGTAGGGATCTCGGAACGACGACCCTCGGAGTGGAATTTGGTTCTGTGCGGAGAAGCACTCCCTCTACTACTGAGAGCTGGTGGTGGATGGAGTAGTAGAAATGGAGGTCTTGATGATGGCGTGGAGGGGAACGTGTTTGCCAACCGTGTTGGATGTGGTGTCGGATGACACGGAGGAGGGGGTCCTCCACTGTGGCTGCAGCGACTTTTGAGGCCGTAACTGGAAATGTCTTCAGTGCTTCCTGTATGTCATCGTCGATCTGGAACACAAGAAGTTCCGAATTGTCGAAGGCAAGGTCTGGTCCCTGCGGTAGTCTGGATAAGGCGTCTGCATTGGCATGCCTGGAGGTGGTACGGAAATGCATGGTATATCTGAACTGGGACAGGAATAGTGCCCAACGCTGGATGCGGTGGGATGTTTTGGTAGGCAGACGTGTGGAAGGATCAAATAGTGATAGGAGTGGCTTGTGGTCGGTAATGAGATGAAAAGAAATCCCATATAAAAGGGAATAGAATTTGGAGCAGGCAAAAACAATAGCTAGCGCCTCTTTCTCGATTTGAGAATATTTAAGCTGGGCAGCCGATAGGGCTTTGGAGATGTAAGCTACGGGGCGTTCCGTGCCATCTGGTAATTTATGAGACAGAACTGCCCCCACACCGTAATCGGATGCATCTGTGGCAAGTATCAAGGGGAGGTTTGGAGTATATGGCATGAGGCATGCTGCGGACTTGAGCTGCTGTTTAAGGGTGTGGAATGCGGTCTCGCAAGCTGGGGTCCAACGGAACGGAATATTCTTGCGACAGAGGTGGTACAGGGGTGCTGCCACTAGTGCTGCCGAGGGTATAAATTTTCTGTAGTATGAAATCTTGCCTAAAAAAGATTTCAACTGATGTAGATCCTGAGGCCGAGGTAAGTTGGAAATAGCGTCCACATAGGAAAATGCTGGGGAAATGCCTTCCTGAGCGATGATGTGACCCAGGTAGGAAATGGATTGTTGAAAAAATTGACACTTGGAAAGGTTGCATTTCAAACCTGCTGCACGGAGGCGGAGAAAGAGTAGGCGGAGGTTGGTCATGTGTTCGGCAGCGGAGGGTCCCGTGACGACTATGTCGTCGAGATAATTGATGCATCCCGGAATATCCTGGAGAAGTTGTTCGAGATACCGTTGAAAAATCGCTGGAGCACTGGCCAAGCCGAACATGAGCCGGTTGAGTTGGAAGAGGCCAGAGGGAGTGTTGATGACTGTGTATTGTCGGGACTGGATATCCAAAGGGATTTGAAGGTATGCTTCTGCCAGGTCAATTTTTGTAAAGTAGGTACCTCCTGCTAGTTTACGGAAGAGGTCGTCCGGTCTCGGAAGTGGATAGTCGTCTACCAGCAGATGCGGGTTGACTGTGGTTTTAAAGTCACCACAGAGACGTAAGCGGCGTCCTGGCTTCTGAACTATGACCAACGGCGTGGCCCAGGGGCTGAACCGCACCGGCTGGAGGATCCCTTCGTCTTGGAGACGTTGAAGTTCTTCCTGAAGTGGTTGTTGAAGCGCTACGGGTACCTGGCGTGCCCGGAAGTATCGAGGCCGTACGTCCGGCCGGAGTTGGAGTGATGCTTCGAAGTCCTTTGCACAGCTGACGCCTGGTGAGAACAGGTCCTGAAACTCGGTGCAAAGGGCGTCCACTTCCGGAAAAGGAACATGCTGAGATACTAGGTGTATGTTATCCTCAATTGAAAATCCGAATAAGCGGAAAGCGTCCAGTCCAAATAAGTCTGCTGTGAGAGAACTGTTAACTACTAAAAAGGGGACTGAACGATGTACAGACTTATACATGACGTTTGCTGTGAATTGTCCCAGGAGTGCTATTTCCTGTTTGTTGTATGTCAGGAGGCGCTTGGGGGCCGGCGAGAGGGGGGGGCGAGCCAATTTGCACATAAGTAGTATAATTAAGCAATGAGACTGCTGCTCCTGTGTCGACTTGTAGGCACAGAGGCTTGCCATTTACCGTCACGTCGATAAAAAGTTTGGATGCTGTGGAAGTGTCTACCTGATTGATATCCATAGGTGCGCCGCTCAACCCGTCTTGGTAAGACCTTGGGCGGCGAGAGCCGGGATTGGCATTGGTGGTGTTGGTGCGGCAGACGGACGCCAGGTGTCCCTCCTTGCCGCAACGTGAGCATCCAGCCCAACGGTCCGGACAATTTTCCCTCTCATGTGCTGAATAACAGGCGGGGCAGGAGGGCAGGCGGAGCGGGCTGCGGCGTCGGCGCTGCGGGATCCTCGGCTGCTGCCGAGACTTGGTGCCCCGGCCGGAACGGGCCGGTTCGATGTCCTTCTGATGAAGCGGTCCCCGGTTGTGGTGTCGGGAAGAGCGCGACTGGGAGCTCTGGATGGCGGCGACGTCCTCCGTGTCCTCTACGTCGGTTCGGATTGCGGCCACATCCGCCCAGGACTCTAGGCGGCGATCTGCGGCCGTAGATATTTCGAATTTGTAGGCAAGTTCGATGACCTGCTCCAGGGATGGTTACTCTAACTTGAGGGCGTCATGCCGGAATGCGGCATCTGGTGCAGCCTGTATGATGTGATCACGCACCATGTCGTCGGCGTAGGATTCGTGGGAACTACGAGTTTGAAACTTACATTTTCTGCTAAGGCCTTGGAGTTCGGCCGCCCACTGGCGATACGTCTGATTGGGCTTCTTCCGGCATTGATAGAATTCGACGCGGGCCGCGACGACATGGTACCGGCATCTGTAGTATGCATTCAGTGTCGTACAGATGGTCGTGAAGATGAGGGTGTCGGGGTCTTGTGGCTGAAGTTTGGTGAGCAAGACATACATCTTCGATTGGTTCCAGGAAAGGAAATATGCACGCTGGTCTTCTTCTTTGGATATGTGATGAATTGCGAAGTGTTGTCTTATGCGCTTCTCGTAGGTTTCCCATTCCTCGACGTCGTCGTTGAATGCTGGGAACGGAGGCGGGGCCGTGGGTTGGCGGAGATTCCTGACTTCCGCAATCAGTTGTCTCTGAGATTCGAAGAACTGATGTAGAAGTCCTTGGAGGAACTGTTGCCATTCCGTAGGTGCTGCTGGCGTAGCCATGATGGTCGAGAGTTCTTATCCCAACCTTGTCGCCACTGAAGTGAACTACACTTAACGGTGCCTTGAGGTTTATTACTCTGAACACAAATACAACTGGTAAACCATAAACAATTGTGGGCACAGTTATCAGATGACCGTCGAGAATTGTAGCCTGGTCCTGATCCGGGGTAGAGTGACGGCTTCTACTTCTCGTGAACTTCCGGTGGTCTTCCGTAGTTGACGCTGGTTCAGCGGTCAGGTCGGAACTGTCGGTGGAGCTGCCGGCTACGCTTATATAGGCGGCCTGGCGCAGGAATACCGTTGTGTGGTAGTACGGCGACCTCTGTAAGAAAAAGTCCCACTTAGCCTCTAGATGATTCTATTTATTTTCCTGGTTTGTTTTGATGCCTCTGCGCCTGTTTGGAGTCGTATATGTCTCCCGGCGTGCAGGCGCGTTGTGTGGTTGAGGTCTGCCTGGCAGGGGCCTTTACTGGCAGACTGAACAACTTATCTCCACAAGAAGAAGTCTAGAGGGGTAATATCTGGTGATCGAGGTGGCCAACTTGTCGGTCCACCACGCCCAATCCAGCGACCGGGAAAGTGGGTGTTGAGAAATTCTTGAACAATCAGCCTCCAATGCGGAGGGACGCTGTCCTGTTGAAAGATGAGGTTCGGCTGCAAATGCATTAACTGAGGCACAACAAATTGTTCCAACATGTCGAGGGATGTACTGCCCATAATTGTTTTTTTTTTCTACAAAGAAAAAGGGGCCGATGATCAAATTGTGCATCAATCTGCACCACACATTTAATTTTGGGTTGTCATGAATGTGTTCCACAATGAAGTGTGGGTTTTGTGATCCCCAAATACGTGCACTCCTAACACTTTATTAAAGAACATAAATGATAAATGAGATGTGGCCTCATCAGAGAAAGCAATGAGAGTTAAAAATGCTGGATCTTCATCAATGTGATGTAACATATCGATAACAAATGCCTGCATCGTATCACTGACATCTGTTTTCAGTTCATGAAGCAACTGTAATTTGTATGCGTGAAACCGATGAGTGTGATGCAGTACCTTATGCACAGTGGACTTCGGCATCTGCAGTTCTCGTGCCACTTGCCGAATATACTTGCGTGGACTTTATTCAAACGCCTGTCTCACTGCTGCTACATGTTCCTCTGATATACGCTCATTACTACCACCATGCAATTTCTTCACACTTCCCCTTACCAAAAAGCGCTGTTTCCATTTCTTAATGGTGTTCCTTGACCGTGGATCCTTCTTAAACGCGTGGCGAAAGTTATGTTGCACTTGAATCACTGCATTTGTTTCAGCGTACCACCAAATAACTTGTGCTTGCTTTTGCGTTGACGTCATTTTCACTTAAGCTTCTGCAGCGCCACCTACAACCTCTTGCGCGGGTTTTCAAAAACAGTCAACAGAATTTCCACAGTTCCTCTACATATTGCAATGCATGTTACCAATTTACTTCCATTCGTTGATTTTTGGCAGCCAAATGAAAGGTGTCAGGTTCATGGTTGACACCCTGTATTATGTTGTTCAGATTCTTCAGTTCCCTGACAATGAGACACACGCCTTTCATCTTATTCAGTTTGCATAGAGGACTAACTGACCTACTTCGAACTTTCTATAGCATAAATGTGTTTTTTGGCTAGTCATGTTGCACATTGCGAAAATGTTGCCAACACTGGCTGAAGAAACTGACTTGTCATAGTTCATGCTAGTTTTGCTCATACAGGTCTCATATCATGAGCCAAACTTGTCTTTTGTGGTGGAATAAGTTTGTCTGTATTAGATTACCAATTAGAAATGAATGGTGACTTTTAAAAAGATGGTTTTGTGATATGTTGCGCATGCTGGAAGAAGGGTGCGTTATCATCATGGACAGCTATCATTCAATCCAAACAGACAAGCCACCATGTTCAAACTGGCAAAAAGGAGATATTATTGAATGGCTGTGTTCAATTTTCTTCACGTGAAACCAGGCATGAAAAGAAGAAATTAGAAATGCCAGGAAGATATTCCATTTGAACCAACTAGCAAATGAAATGGACCACAACATAGTTCCCCTGCCATCGTATAGTTGTCAGTATAATCCCATTGAACTTTGGGTAGAAATTAAATGGGATGTCACTAAGAAGAACACAATCTTCAAACTTGCTGATGTCGAGTGACTTGCACTCGAAGCTTTAGACAGTGATACTCAAGAACAGTGGAAATTACAACAAACTTTTTGCCCATTTTCCTCGATTTTCTAACATGGCATAAAAACTTGTAGTTGTTACATTCAGTGTTTCCTTGCAGGCTTAATATTCTGCATAATATGTCATTAGCCGCTCTCTTAGCTGCTAATAATTCCTTCTTCAATTGTTTCATGTGCTCCCTATTGCCTCGCAGCTGTTTTACCATATCACACTGAGCATGGTGGGTGAGCAGTCACACCAGGGCCTGGCATTTGAGAGGACGTGGGTTCAAATCCTCTAGTCATCTAGTTTTTAGTTTTCCACAGTTTCCTAAAATCACTCCAGGGAAAATGCTAATATAGTTCCTTCAAAAATGCAATGGTTGAATTCCTTCTCATACCTCGTACCCAATCCCCTCCCACCTCAAATGACCACGATTTTCATCAGGCATAAAGCCATATGGGAACAAACTATATTACACACACTTCATACTAAGCACTTTAGCATCCTCACATCTATAGTGGAATATGTAGTTTCTGTAGTTATCTTTCATCATCACTGATTTACTTAAACATTTAGTATCCAACACACCTGATTTTTGATATAAGACCCTATGTGGCTATCATCATGATTAGTTCAGAAGCCACCCAAGTTATTTTGCTTCATTATACTTTACTGTTCCACTCAATGGGTTTTGTCAATCTGTGCCCCCTTGTGTTATTAAACTCCCCAGTCTACACCTGTAGCTTCTGATTATGTATTCAATTTTCCTCCAGTATCTCATCTTACTAATACTCACTCACTACCTGAAGTAAATCCCCTTGTACTCTATCTCTAGTAATACTTGTCTATCATCTACAATTTCCAACAAAATTTAGCTTTTTTATGTTTTCCAGCAAAGTAATTCCAGAAGTAGATGTTCCATTTTATAGCACTACAAGTAGGTCAGAGTTGAAAATGCAAGATTTTGATTTAATGAAGTGTCTTAGGTATATAGTTTATTTTGCATTCATCCACTCAACAATGAGTGATTGGAGAATAAGTAATCATGAAGCAGTTCTGATAGATATTAGAGGATTCAGTGAACCAGCAGCCAAAACTGAAGGGGGAAGTAGGTACAATTATAAAAAGGCACAGATTTCAAATTTGAAAAGATATTTCAGCAAATGGAAGGAAGGCACAAGTATAGTAGAGTCAAGGTGGGAAGAGTTCAAGGAGATAATAAGAAAGGGCGAAGAAAAATTTATTCCAAAACAGAAAATAAAAAGAAGTAGAGAACCTGTGTAATATAACAGGGAGGTGAGAAGGTTAAAGAGGTTGGTAAGAAGAGAACATAACAGAGTTAAGAGACAGCAGGATAGTTGGGAATATTTAAAACAATTTAACAAGGACTTAATAATAGCTAAGAAGGTGGCTAAATATTGATTTATGAAGTGTTTTGTCAGTGCAGGGGGAGCATTGACTGATTCATCTAGAAATTTCTATACCTATGTTAGAAAACTGAGAGGAAGGGAGGATGTTGAGACTCTTTTAGATAAAGATGGATATGAGGTTACTGAGGATTTGAAAAAGGCAGAGATTTTAAGTAACTGGTTTAGTGAGAGCATTAGGGACAATAAATCAGAAACAGGTGGTACTGAATCTGATAACGAGCTTAACAAAACAATTAGAAATGAGCAGTCCATAAAATTGATATTCATCCTGAGAATATCATGATGAACTAAGAAAGCTGAAAAAAAAACAAAGCGGCTGGTGTAGATAATATTACTACAGATATCTTAAAGATAGCAGGATGTGACATTGAACCTTATCTTGAAATATTATTTAAATTGAGTCTTGATACTTGCTGCTTACCAGAGGATTTGAAAAGTGTGATAGTAGTGCTGGTATATAAAGGAGGGGTGAGAAATAGAGTCAAAAAATTATAGGCCAATTAGCTTGACATCAGTGGTAGGTAAATTAATGGAGAGATTGATATGCAACCACATCAGAAATATATGTGAGGCGTTTAAGTGGTTTGGGGTAGGCAACATGGCTTTAGGCAAGGATATTCATGTGAATCTCAGTGGTTGGGATATATGCAAGATATTTCAGATGAAATGGACAAGGGAGGTAAAATTGATAGTGTAGCACTAGATCTTTCAAAGGCGTTTGACAGAGTGAGCCATAAAATGGTATTAAATAAGGTAAAATCGTTACTTAGCTCCTATTGTTTCCTGTTTATACTATATATATAACTTACTAAATTAAAAAATAGTGACATGTTTAATGAAGGTTTAGGCCAGGGGTGTTTCACAGAATGACCGCATTCTGTGAAACGGTCTACTACACCACCCTTCCTCCTTGATTTTCTCCTGTTGACTAAGGGCCAAGTCCCGAAATATTCATTGTTTTTTCTGTGTTTTGTGCTTATTTATGTGTTCACCCCATGATACCATCATCTAAGGTAAGTGGAGGTTCATTTTGCTATCCCTTTTTTAAAAAATCTTATTTTCATTACATTTTCTGTGTTCCCTGACTTCCAGCACTAATATTTACCCATAGTTATTGATTTAGTATAAGCAGTCAGTGGGGGGAGCCATTCTAGACAAACAATTGTACATTATTGGTCAGTACTGAGGACCAAAGAAGCTCGTGTGATTTGGCCCCAACTTGTTTTAGTTATGGTATTAGGAAGTAATTATTAATTCACTGGTTGCTGTTGGATGATAGCAAGAAACATATGTTAATTTATTTACTTTTAAGTTTCAGCTACAGGCTGTGTGGATGCTATATTGTGTGTGAATATGGAGTTGGAAGTACTTTACAGAATGTGCTACACTGCTCATAATTGTTTAATGCAGTCTTCTGATTGAATCTGCAGCTTTGGAATGTTAACAAGTTCTATCCTTTTTATATTTTTTATATTGATATTTGCTGAGTACATCTACAAAGTTTATAATAAACCAAATTGTGTAATCTACATCTTTTCAAATTGTATTTGGGCAGTAACATTTCATTTGTTTATATAGTCTTTTCTGAAATGTAATTTCAGCAATGGCTGACATTGACTAGCTGAATGTGTAACAGAGTGTTAAAGTTAAAGCCATTATTAAGTTGGTGTAATAAGTGTAAATGCGCTGTAAAACATAATTTGAGCCATTAAACACCAAATGCCATCATTAATGCCACAGGAGGTATTCAGGAGTACTATGTAGAATGGAAGAAATGGCTATGACCATGAAATAGCTCTTTGTCAGGCAGAAGGAAGTGGGAAAATTTTATATTTGGTAATGGAGTCTGAGACTGTAATATTTCACCGAGGCATATTTTGAATAAACACTGAAAGAATTTGAAATGAAAATTCATGTGGTATGGTAGGTGTGTAAGAAAATAACAGCCACTGCATATGCTCCACCTCAGTTGATTAGTGATAGTAATTATAAATGGTAATAATAACTTTATTTTTTATTTTCTTGTCCTTTAGCTAATTTAGTAACAATTCAGGAAGCAGTTGTTGCAAAATACTATTATTATTAGAGTGTCAAGTGCTATTCAGTGGGTGTATTTACCATGTTTTATATATATGAAGGTGGTAGTAATGCTTATGTGGCACAGTACATCCAGGTTTACAACAGTGTTCGCTGTGAATGCCTATTTTTTTCTGTTTCAGTTTTGAAAATGCCTAATGACAATGCTAAAGTGAGAACATTGCTATCTGATCTTGGTAAAGCAACTCTCAGAGGGGTTCGCAGATGTCCAAAATGTGGTACTTACAATGGAACACGTGGCTTATGTTGTAAAAATAAAGCTTGCAATGTTGTATTTAAGGAGGCTGGAGAGAAAAGGAAGCTGTCAACTGAAGCATGCAAACTTGTCACTGGTACTTCAACACAAGTGAGTAAATCTATATATATACTTGCTTACCAGTGCTGGGAATTTGCTTTTAATTAGTTTTATAATTGTGTAGCTGTGAAGTATGAATTACTCATCGTAATGGAGATAGAAGTATTGTTTGTGATCAGTGGAGACATTTGATTGCTGGCGAATCTGTTTTCTTAGAAAAATTTAATTTTTTAAATGTTGGCTCTTAGCAAACAGTTAGCTTTGGCATGTTTGTATTGTAGAATACCAGTGTTGTTAACTCTGGAGAGAATTTGACTGCAAGGCAGTTCTGGTCGTACTAGTTCAATCTTGGGGTCCATAATTCTGGCTGAGAAAGTAACCATTCTTGAAGCAGTGTTAAGCTGTCGGTTGGAATTGGTAAAGATGAGAATAACACCATTTTCAGAATTGTCAGTAGCGAGTGATTGATAGTCAAATTGAATATCTCAAATAAAAGCTCCTGTGCTTCTGAAATCATATGAGGATTTGAAATGTCTTTTTATGAACAAAAAATGGCTAAATGGGTAGGTAGGACAAGAGTTTTTTGGTGGAATGAAGAAGGCATGGGATATGTTTTATATTCTAGAGCAGGGTTTCTCAAACTCTTAGCTCCTTGTTTCCCATATAAAATTTCCCAGGCAATGGCGAACCCCCTTTAAAAAATACTTGATTTTTTTTTTTTTTTTTTTTTAAATAAGGATCTTCATTTTACAAAAGTAACAAAGAGCACAATGTTATTAATTAATGTGATTGATGGGCTTGTTTCTTCCAGCAGGTTGAGTTGGATTTTAGAAGCATTTTGCTCATTTTCAGTCTCAATTCACCATTGTGCATGTTGGAAACTTGAAACAGCTAGTCAGCCGCCATAACGTAAATCTTTTTGTTTACTCCCCACAATCAACTCGCAAACCCCTAGGTGTTCGCTTACCCCACTTTGAGTAACCCTGTTCTAGAGCAAGCTGCTTTTGGACACAGCTACTCCATTATGAATAAACTTGATAATCTAATAAATGGAAGAAAGGAAAGAGGTTCCAGTAGTAATTAAAATAAGTAACCTGAATTGGAGTAATTGTTAATTCTTTCTTGGATATTATCAGAATTGGCACTGAAATGTACTTGAATCAGAAATAAAACAACCTTTTTCCCCCCTGGAAATATATGCTCTTTTTAGCGAAATTAGAACTGAGAAAAAACAAATTTGAATTCCTTTCCATGTACTACACAGTCCATCTGTTGTACATGCTTTGTTCACGTGAAGTATGCTAGGACACTCTGTGGTTTGGATTAAATGTAAAGTTATAGGTGTCCTTCCATTGGTAGGATTATGGGGGTAGGGTAGTCATGACAGAGGCGTGTTTGTGGCTATCGAAACTCTGTCACATGGCAATCCTTCAGGACCTCTCTGCTGACAATGCCATATGTGCTTAAATTTTACTGGCATAGGTACAGCACTGTTGTATTGTGTGCGCTACATTGCAATTAAATTAAATTAAGAACCTTTGATTTTCGAACGGAAATGTTAGTGGAGGTTGTGGTTAGATTGAAATGCAGCGTGGACGGAATGACAACTGACACGCTTTTTTAATGTATAAGGCACGATGGATTTAATTCTGTAATTTACGCGATGTAACATAGGGTGTTAGGATTCATAGTTAATTTTTAATTTCAGTGACTCCTTATTGCTTTCATCAAATAGCACGTAAGTAATTCAACCTTATGATGATTTATACTAAAACCTATAAGGTACATTTCAATATCAACATTATGAGTGTTATTTAATAACAATTCTATTTAATAAAGCAACTGAGGAAAATAAATTCCCATATCACTGAATTCAAACATTCCTTTCTGTCGGGCTTCGAAGCTAGTTGATATGTAATCACCATTTTACTTTTTCTGTTAGAACATAATATCCTACTCCGGAGCTATTAGTTTATCAGTTGCTTTAATTTTCACCCTTTTAAATGAATCACTTCATTGAATATGTAATAATGTTCTTGCTATGATTTCTAAAAAGCAATGAGTAAATGTGACATTACCGAATGGGAAGTAGGAGGTTCTTTAGTGTTGGTAAAATGCAGATTAGTAATGACCTTTCCCAAATGAACTATTCGTTTTAACATTACTACGTTTAAGATTTTATTACGTTTGATTCATGTATTATGTTTATTTTATTGTACAAAACTGAGAACTAAATAATCGAAGTGAAAAGAATAAAACAGGATCCAAGTATGATCATAGTGTAATCTATTATCAGTGTTTCTTGAAAGGAGTGCTTATACTGAATACAGAGTGATCTGTACGCATATTTCTATTTTCTAGAGATGGTTATAATGTCATTCTCCGTTTCTCAGTACGTACAAGTCACAAGCTGTTTTTTTTTTCAGATTTTAAGCTGGAACATAAGCGCTTTAAATTTTAAAATACCATCTGAATTGCTGAAGTATTTTTTGTGTGATGCCATTTCAAAACCATCAGACACATGCAGCCTGCTCACAGATTTATAACAGTATAGATAGATTTTATTAGTTACTTTTATAAATTCGTGAATTTAAAATAAAAAGCCAAATTAAATTAATGTTTACATCACATCAACACCGAAATATATCTTATTTTATTTTTCAGGTTTACATACAACTGTATCCTTGAGCAGAGTATCGCAGACAAACTCAGTTGACTTAAAAAGTTTTACTGACACTGTAAATGATACAATGAGTGTTCTGAGATAAAAAAATGGATCAGGAGGACATAGTTTTCCTAAATGTTTTGAAGAGGCAAAAGAATTTGCTGAGAAATTTGCGATGGAAATTTAATGCCCCAGAACAGTGTCGAGATAAATACATAGAGCCAATAACTTACCTCTTCAATCAGTATTTCAGTGTGGCCGTATACATCCTAATTCTAGGTTATGTAATAAATGATCTACAAGACCATCTGTCTCCTGAAATACTTTATTTCAACTAGTCATTTTTATTCCGAAAGTCAACTATACCTATACTAATAAAGACATTGAAACAGTTAAAAAAAAACTCGCATTCAACTATAAGCAGGTATTAGTCATTATAAGCGACTGTTGGCTGTGGTTAGTATAATTGCAATGGAATCAGAATATTCCGCAGTTGATTTCTAATCTAATGGAAAAATGTCATGTTAAAATGTACCCCACCATAAACAAGTATTTGTGTAATCTTGCTACACTACCAGATAGTGTCGCTAAGTTTGTGCATCATTGGCAGTAGACCACCTAACTGGACCGGCACTTCTCTGCGTTCACAAAACCGTACTCGTTCAAGTGGAGGAAGTCATAACAAGATTCGCGAGAGCTCAAAAGAGAATAATTGATTTTTTTATTTGATTAAAATTATTTTGACATAATGCAAAAAATAATTTATTTCTATTTATATAAACTATTGTAATTCTGAAGCCTGTCCTAACTGGACCTCGTCTACGTGACCACCTCCTGACCCGAAGGCTGGATCCGCCTTTGCCTCTTTCAGCCCCTCTCTCACAACTACCCCTACTCCATTTCTTCTCCCTTCCTCATTTCCATTCCAATATAACTGGAAACCATTTCTCAGTTCTCTCCTACCATTTCCACTTTGTCTCACCCAACCCCAAAATATCCAACTTCTTTCGCTCCATCATGTCCACAATTTCCTCCACTTTCCCAGTTAATGTCCGTATATTCAAGGATCCAAATCTTAAACCGTTTGGATAACCGTGTCTTCTGTCCATTGACAGCTGCAGCCTTAGCCATTGCGAGGCCCTTATCCTTTGTGTAAACTATGTGAATCGAAAGTAGGTATTTCTAATGATCAACAAGAAATGCAAAAGTCATAAATAAATAAATTTTGAATTTTAAAATATCAGAAGAGTTATTAAAAGACATAAAGATGACAAATTATTAAGGATAAACTGATGAACATAAATGCCTTGAAAGATATAGGTAGGGATTTAAAAATGATGTTTGTGGCTTTTTCTAAGACTGAAATATTTAATTAAAGCACAACAATCTAACGAATGAGCTATGATATTTTCAATTCAAATAAGAAAGGGCAGAAAGTCAATCTTATGTCATTGAATTCCTCAAATATGTTTAGTAAATTTAAACGACAAGAAACTTGTTTCTGCGGACGCAACTGTCACATGTGTGGTGGCAATAATTCTCAGAACTATTTCTATAGTATGGTGCACTTAATGTTTTTTCTGCTAAATATCTCATCACCGAGATACTGTCATCATTTTCTTCTTATACTTGAATAAACATATTCAGTTCTTTCCAGAATTCTTGTGCGTCAGTATTAGATGTTACTACTGCTGTTAGAGATACTTGGAATTCACTGCATTG
This sequence comes from Vandiemenella viatica, assembly GCA_031002005.1. NCBI lineage: Eukaryota > Metazoa > Arthropoda > Insecta > Orthoptera > Morabidae > Vandiemenella > Vandiemenella viatica. The sequence goes on from CM061920.1 coordinate 210,142,403, forward strand.
CTTCAAAAGTTCACAATAACTAATTTCATTTAATCTTTTATTTTGTATATGAAATGAAATATGTTCTCATTGTCAACAATAACATCAAATAGTTTATTTTGAAAATGAAATTCAATAGCTGCATCTTCCCCTTCATAATAAAATTTTGTTGTTTTTACTTGTGATTCTCATGATTATGAACTTTGTCAATATCATTTTCATCATCTGATTTTCTCGCTGTTACCAAGGATTTTTGGAAACCATTTCTCCAATAATTATAAAGCCAATGTGTTGTATAGTCGCATCTAGGTGGATTTTTCAGTCTGCAACATTTTTTTAATAACATTTATATAAGACACTTGAGGTAGCAAAGTCCTGGGCGAAATGTGTTTAAAGATGTTAATTTGCACAATGTTTTAACTGTGTATTTTTATGATTCGAGAATAATAATAATAAAACCATATAACGAGAGCAACTACAAATTCGTAGGTAGTTATTTCCTTTTCTACAGAATGGTATTCACTAACCAACTGACAATCTGGTGTATTTTCTGCTAAATCCCTCAAAGTATCACATATATTTATGGTTGGTATTTAAAGGCCTTCACCAATTCTACCTTGCATTCCCATCTAGTTTCAGACAGTTGTTTCAGTGAAAATTATTTTGTATGTGATTTTAAAATAGCCCACCTGTAACTCGAGCCGGCGAGTGTACAGCATTTCTAACAAACCAGTATACAGGGTGTTACAAAAAGGTACGGCCAAACTTTCAGGAAACATTCCTCACACACAAACAAAGAAAATATGTTATGTGGACATGTGTCCGAAACGCTTACTTTCCATGTTAGAGCTCATTTTATTACTTCTCTTCAAATCACATTAAACATGGAATGGAAACACACAGCAACAGAACGTACCAGCGTGACTTCAAACACTTTGTTACAGGAAATGTTCAAAATGTCCTCCGTTAGCGAGGATACATGCATCCACCCTCCGTCGCATGGAATCCCTGATGCAGCCCTGGAGAATGGCGTATTGTATCACAGCCGTCCACAATACGAGCGGTGAATCGAGGAAGTACAGTACATACTAACGAAACTAAAATGAGCTCTAACATGGAAAGTAAGCGTTTCTGGACACATGTCCACATAACATATTTTCTTTGTTTGTGTGTGAGGAATGTTTCCTGAAAGTTTGGCCGTACCTTTTTGTAACACCTTGTATATGTGCTTGAACACAAGATGATGCTGTATCTCCAATGATGAGACTCCAGCTATGGCTCCCACATGGTAAAAAAAAAGCAAGTGGTTTCATTTCAAGTATACTTTTGTAGAGACCACCTTTTTTATGCACACTTATCTTATAATTGACAATTTCTCAACACGAGAAACGTCACGACTACGATAAAATGTAATTTAATAATATTTATTCTTTACTATTTTCTCAACAAGTCTTCAAGTGACTTGCCATTAACTGTATAAGCTCATTTTGAATATTTTTTTTTTGTGCCATTAATTGTCTTGTCTGTTACTTGTTTTAGGTGAAGACGTAACATTGAATCAAATAGGGATATTAACTTTACTAAATCTGAATCAGATTCACTCTATGCCCTCTTAAGACCAAATTGTGAGATGTTAAAAAATTTACAATTGCATGCAGTCTTTCTTAATTATCTCTCCAACTCTGCCTTTCTTGTTCATTTGAAGTCTGGGCTTTTGGTTTACTTTTTGTCGAGCTGGTGGATGTCGAAGCATAAGGATTGAGTATGGAAATTTCCGCTTCTTCAGGACCAAATGATGTATCCATGTTACTGATTGCCTTAAAAAGCGCGCCATTCCAAAAAATTCATAAAAATTCGTTTCTTATGTCCATCAGATGCTGTGAAGGTAACACCCTATTTTTGGTGTGTGTTTTGGGATAGAAAAATAAAGTACGTGTTATAGAAAAATATTACACCTATTTTATTATGTTTGAATACATAGTTTACATAACTTCTAGATTTGCTCTAATGTCTCAGATGGTTATGGCGTGGGATTGCGGTACGGAAGGTCCCTGGTTAAAATCATGGTCTCAGAAACAATTTTTTCGTGCCTTAAAATTGACTTTTATTTCTGACAAAGCTTTTAGTTGTTAATGTGAAGATGCCAGGGAACTGTGTCATTGGAATTCTATGTTAAACTTCTATTACTGGTGATATTACCAATGTGAAATAAGTTGCTGTGATAGATGTGCATTGAACTTCTGGTAAGAAACTCTGTGACTAGGACTTTGAGGCCACAAAATATATAATGATCTAATTCTTTATTAACATAAACTATCAAGTGAATCTAAAGTAACCTTACACAAAACAAACACGTCAAGTGCAAATTAATCGAAATTTGACATTACAGTGAGGTGATAGCGTGAGTCAGGTAAAGAAAATATTTTAATATACTTTATTACTTTCGTAGATTATTGCAAAATAAAGAACAATACTTTATGACAGAGTATGGTTGGCAACCCTGGCTGTGACCCCCAACTCACTTTTATGGAAACAACCAAATGAAAACATTAAAGGAGACTGAAGAGAGCAGGAACATGTCCGCCACATGGCCGGTGCGGAGTAGTATGGGTCAAGTGTGTCTCTATCTTACAACTTAAGATAACAAGAGTTGACGAACAAAATGAAATACGGGGATTGCCCGAGCATACATCGTAAACACGGTGAAAGTAACAAAACTGCACGTTCAAGTGCAAGGAGCGAGATTCAAATAGTAATGAATTTTTCGACTGTTTTACAGTTAAATTACAAACCAAATGTTATTATTCACTGATAAATTATTTAATTTTGATACCGTTAATCTTACTTTTTATATGAATGTGACACTGAATAAATCTAAATGAGAAATTTTGATTAGGTACATATTACTATTGATATGTACTTTACTATTAATTAACTAACTTATTTCTATCACTAATAGCTAAAGATAAAATACTTTTTTTAAATATAAACTTTTTTCTAATTCGGATTGTTGCGCAAGACTCCTCCAACAGCGAGGCCCCGGGCAATTGCCCTGTTTGCCACCCCCTAAAGCCGCCTCTGTCCATTGATCCATCCTTTCCGACGCTTGTTTTTGTTTTGCAAGCTGTCGTAGCTTCACCAGAGCCCCACTGGCCGCCACTTTTCAGGGTTCCTGTAGGGCCTTCACAGCTACTGTATCGGTTCTGGGGCACACTGTATCCCCACTGTATCTCTCCCCCACAGGTAATCCCCCATTTTATGCTGCTGCCCATCTCCCACCATGTGGAGGAGGGGTTGGACTTTGGGAAAATGTGAATGATAGAAAATTTTTGCAATGTATAATACAATAATCTTTAAATTTAGAAATATTTGTTTTAATTTTTGTTTTCCACAAAACTTCTCAAACAAAATTAGTTATTTACAATAATGTAAATAGATTTTGTTGGTTGAAGATAATAATATCCTAATAAGTTTATGCACGTGTAGTCAGTACAGGATATTGACAGTTTTGTGTTGGGTGATTCAGATGTGCAGTAAAATTACATTTAAAATTGTTGTTTCAGTTTTTACTTACAAAGAAGCTATCAGAGTTTCACTTGATGGATTTTTCTTGAATTGTATGAATGTGTAGTAGACTGCAACAATAATATTATGGAGTAATCACAAGGTGCAACACTCAAGCATTCTTAACCTCAAAATTTATATACTCTTTGCAGTATGATATATGTCCAGTAATCATAGTGGTCTATTGTTTAGAATGATTTGTCAGGTAGAATACTGAAATTCCAGACTACCCAGTGGGAGTTGTTTCATTTTTTGTGATACTATTTTTTTGTCAGTTATTACCGCATTACATGCATTTTAATTATTAATATAGTTTTTGTTGATAAATTTTTGCACTGGTATATTTTCTGCTTTTATTCAGCGGTATCTGAATATACTTAAATTGCAATGGCTCGCAAACTCTGGTGGCAGTTTTAAAACACACCAATTTCCCTGCTTTCCTGTATCTGCCTGTTGTGCCCTTTAAAAATTTGAAGTTTAATTTCTTTCAACATATTTGGTAAATTATTCATAATTTTTCTTGGTAACTTATTTCAATTTATAACCCCCTGACCAATTTGTGTGGAGGGGGGGGGGGGAACTTTCCACAACCTTGTTCCTAAAAACGAGTACCAACTTATGATCATGGTCATATTTTCCCAATCATATACTACTACTAATTCTTACAGCAATATCCTTCCACACCATGTCACCAATATATGCCTTGTACACTCCGATGACTCTCTTCGCCCTCCTCCTGTCTTCCAGTGAATTCCATTCCATGCCCATTATCACATCAGTTAGTGAGTGTGTTCTGCAGTAATTTCCAGAGACAAAACTAGCAGCCTCACTTTGCACCCTCTTCAACTCCTTTATTTCATACCCAAAATGTTGGTCCCATAATTTAAAAATGGATTCATATTGACTACATAAATATGCTCATATCGGTGAACAATAAATGTGAGTATGACATCCTGTCCTGCCATGGAAGTATGGAAGTGGTAGGAAACTACTTCATGGGTAAAGAAGAGTCAGTGGTTGAAACATAGAATAATGTTGCACACATCGCTACTGTGTTTGTTCATCAAATGAATAACTTAAAAATAATAGTTGAAAATGACCTGGGAAGTGCTTTTTTCATGAACGATAAGACAATAGATCTCGTGGAAAGTGAGGTTAAAGCGTCACAAAACGTGTGACATTGGATGCAAAATATTCAGGTTGGCAAACACCAGTGATAACTTCAAACAGATTTAAGGTGTTAGAAATACAAATACCACATGCGAGTATTAGTAAAATGCAGCACAGTACATATTGAAAAAGCCGTTTAACCCAAAAACAAGAAAAGATCTGCAAAATCAAACCCAAAAGTGCTAATAGTATCAGACAGCCATGGTAGAGGATGTGCCGAAAATATGTAAAACAGATATTCTTAAAACTATGATGTTAAAGGGGAAATTATGCCAGTAGCTAAAGTGATCAAAGTACAGGAAAACAGTAGTATCATCATGAAACTGACGGAAAAAGATCATTTAGTTATATGGACACGAGTGCACGTTGTTGCAAAAAATGAAGCAGACATTGCAATTGGAACAATAAAAAACTCTTTACTGCCAAGGAGGCATACAAACGTACTGGGTATAGGTATACCACACAGGCATGACTTACTGGATTGGTCCTTTCTAAATAAAGAAATAGGTAAAACAAACAGAAAACTAAATATTTCCATAACATTCAGTTTATTAACACACCAAGAGATACTACACCAATCATGGACAGCATCTTAATACAAAATGGAAAGCTGGAAGTCATATCAAAGGAATTAGAGGGTGAAGAAATTTTATATCTTGTCCGGAAAGTGCATCAAGAAACAAATGTGGAAACAGTTGTCATAGGTGATGAGACAACAGAAGCTGAAATCTCAACTACCTCAGCAGTGAAGGAGATAATTTCCCATGACCAGTAAATAGGTCATCAACCGCATAAAGAAGTACCCAACTAGAGAGGCTGATTTTTTATGGGCTCGCCATGCAGACAAACTGACACTCAGATAAATGCCTATATGCAAGTGGTGATTCCCTTAGTCTACCTAAAGTGAGACTATGTTACAATTAGAAAAGCGTCAACACAAGTAAAGCCTGTAAAGTAAGGGCACCAATAAGGAGGTAAGTGGCCGAGCAAAAGTACAAACAGTAAAAGCAAATTCAAACTTCATAATTTGTCATTATAATGGGCAGTCTCTTAAAAATAAAAATTGAAATTGAATTACTTCTCTCAACACAGCCTAAAGATATAGCAGTTGTATATTTCGCAGAACACAGGCTGATAATTACACAAACATACCAACGAATCTGATTGCGACACTACCTGCAGGTTGCCATAACACCTGGCAGTCCCGTGTACGACATAGTTTTGCTTCCCCAACTACGAGCAGCTCTATACCAACCGGCATAGAGCCACTAAACCGTTCAGCTACCGTACAAAGGCTATTTTAGAACAATACGGATTCGAGCTTCCCTCTTTTTATCACCAGGGTTGGAGTAAATCTCCTCCCTGGCTTTTAAAGAGGCCCAGAACAATTTTAGACCTGTCTCGCTATAATAAACTGAGTACCGCTGACAGTGTTTTTAATAATATTTTTAGAGACATTTTAAATCAGCATCACATGTTTACCCCGGTGTATACGGATGGGTCTAAGTAGGCTATCGGAGTTGGATGCTCCGTAGTGTTCCCTCGAGCGACTTACACGTTCAAACTGGACGGCAAATGCAGTGTTTTTACTGCCGAGTGCTACACCGTGCTAAAGTCGCTCCAGCATATGAAAGTAACTCGCGATAAGTGTTTCATCATATGCTGTGATTCCCTCAGCTGTATTCAGGCCATAGGTAATATGTACCCAGCAGACCGTCTAATCCAAGACATTCAGGACACCCTCCTTTCCTTCCAGTCCCGTGGGAAGGAGGTCGTATTGTGCTGGGTACCTGGCCATGTGGGAATCAGGGGGAACGAGGCAGCTGATGTTGCTGCAAAGTTGGCCTGCGACAATGTCATAATTGACTTTGCTCCGGCCCCAAAGTCAGACCTTGCCTCAGCGGCGAAGAGATTTGTTTTTGATGTTTGGCAGAGGCAGTGGCTTGAAGTTGAGCATAATAAGCTCCGGCTGGTCAAACCGACCGTTCAGCCGTGGAGCAGCTCCTTCCAGCGGGCGAGGAGGGATGAGGTCCTCCTTACTCGCCTCCGTATAGGGCACTGTCCTCTAACTCATAGTTTCCTTCTCCACCGGGAGGACCCACTGGAATGTGATGCTTGTGGCGTACCTTTGATGGTACGCCACATTTTAAACGAATGTGTATTGTTTTTAGATTTAAGGGCAGACGTTGGCTTAGCCAACGATCTGTCCCTTATTTTAAACGAAGACCGTGACAATGTGGCTAAGGTTTTAAAGTTTTCTTGCTTGGCCGGTCTTGTCCCAAAACTTTTGGGCAGATCGGCCTAGGTTTTAGATTGGATTGGTGGCCATTTACAACCACCAATCCAAGTACTGTTTTTACTTGTAACACAGCTTATATGGCTGGCCCTCTTACAGCCAGCCAGCTAACTTGTTTTTTAAACTGGTTGGCCCTTTACAGCCAACCAGTTAACATATGTATTTTTATATTTTATTGCCTAGTCTCAGTTTTATATCTTATGTTGCCGTCTGTGTGGCCGATCTCTTTACAATCGACCATGCAGACGGTATTTTAGTTAGTATGTTAGTATTTTATTGTGCTGTCTCTGTGGCCAACCCCTTTACAGTCGGCCACACAGACGGCAATTTTGCTACGTTGTCACGCCTGGTTTTTGTTAGGGCGCTAATTACCTCGTCGTTGACGCGCCCTAAAACCCAAATAACAACAACAGCAACAACAACGGATCTGATGATGGCGGCAGAGCCAGCTGCCAAAAGCTTGTCTTTCATCAATTCTATCTGGTGGAGAACCTGTGTAGAATACATTTCAGCAATATGCTGGGAAAGTTTAAATTCTCACATCCCAAACTTTTCCTTAGCTGCACATTTATGCAGAAGTGAATCCAAACAGGGAGGTAACTGTGTATTTATTAAAAATTACATTGATTTTAAGGAAATAAACTCACTCAAAAATGATTTAAAAAGAAAAGCACTTTGAAATATCAGGTATATCCATTCAAAAAATAGTCATACTGATTTGTGTATATAGAACTCCAGATGGTGACAGCAGTATATTTCTTAACATGTTTGAGAAAACACTGAAAAATTTACCATTTGTAAATAAAACTATATTTGTATGTGGTGATTTTAATATAGATTTTTTTAAAGACTCAAAATTGAGAAATTAATCTTTGAGTTCTTGAGATCTTGAAAGTTCGATAGAAACACCTACATGCATTACAAACATTTCTTCAACAATAATTGACCAAATTTTTCTAAGTAGCAGTAATTACAGCCATGATTCAGTGGATTTTGAAATAGATTATTCAGATCACTTAGCACAATTGTTATCAGTATAGTTAGAATTTAAAAATAGCACACAAGCAACTATAAAGTCATGTAGCTTTAAGGATCAACAGATTAACCAATTTATTCTCTTAAGAAATGAAACTTTGGAAGATATGTATAGCTGCCCAGATACAAATGAGAAATATGAATCATTCATAAGTTCATTCTTGTACTATTTTGAAATATGCTTTCCATTTAGGACAAAAAAGCAAAATGAAATAAATAATACATAAGGCTGGATTACCTCTGGTATCCTGATATCAGCAAAAAAGAAACAGCTATTACACACAATTTCAAAAACACAAGAAACAACACCAGAATTTGATAAATATTTAAAAAAATACAAACAGGTTCTTAACAGGGTAGTAAAAAAAAAAAAAAGGAAAAAAAATTAGAAAATGATAGACATATTTCCTCAGCTAGCAACAAATTGAATGCCATTTGGAAAGTTGTTAAGAAAGAAGTAGGAGTGAGACAGGCAGACAGCCAAACGTTCAGCTACAAGAAAATACAAAAATAATATCAATTTCTTTAAAGATATCTAATACTTTTAATACATATTTCTCAAATATAGCTGAACATCTGATTAAGAAAAATTTTGATAAGTCCAACATTAACACTCAAGCTAATGTCAACCAAAATAATAGGAAACCCCTTTTTATTCAGCACACAAATGAAGCAGAAGTATTAAAAGTTATTGGCGAGTTAAGACCTAAATTTTCATCTGGAGTTGATGATGTCCCAGATTTTCTGTTAAAATTTCTTTTTTGCTGAATTAGTAGCCTGTCTGCTCACTCATATATGCAATACCTCATTTTCTAGTGGAATCTTTCCAGATGGGCTTAAAACAGTAAAAGTAAAATCCCTATTCAAAAAATGGGAAGAAGATAATGTATCAAACTATCATCCAGTGTCAATCCTGTCATGTTTCTCTAAAATCTTAGAAAAGCTATTTCACAAAAGACTTGTCAACTTTCTAGAAACTAATAAATTATTCTCAACTAGCATTTACCCACTGCTCCAAGTGCGGGTGTTGGTGTGTATAGAAATACTCCACCCCCGTTTTTTTATTTTAGTAACAAATATTAACTTGGAGAAGCAAAAAATATAAACTTCAATTAAATATTTTCCTCTCCTTTATTTATTACCTTAGTTTTGGTTTTCATACTATAGTTCGAAAGTGGTTTTGGTTATACTTATATTTTACCACAATGTAATATATGCAATATAAAAAATTAAAGCTATGTCAAACATTATAGCTAATGATGCAATAAGGACGAATCAAGAATCAGTTGACCCTTTAGACAAAAATTTTGAAAACACTTTCTTGGGCATAAAAAGTGCATCATATTAAGGCAAAAGGAAATGTATCTTAGACATAAAACAACACGAAAGTTACCGTCTGCAGTAGTGTTGGCAGCAGGGGTGTTGCTACCTTAGTGCTAGCTGGTGCAGTGCACCGGGGTCCCCACACTCAGGGGGCCCCAAACGCAACTGAGGGGGACCCCAAGTGCAGTTCAGAGAGGCCCATTGGCCTTCAGGGGAAATGGGTAACCTTTTTTTTTTTTGCACTGTTAAACACTTTAGTTGTTTGGTAAAAACCCACTTATAGTTAGATATTATTAACTTGAGTGGAATTTTGTGTCTAAGGATTTTCACACATTGGTATAGGTCTTCATAAGCTGCAAATACATATCAGAAATTGTAGGATTTATAGCTGTGTTGGTTGTTCTTCTGTTTGATTGTCCTTGTCGGCTGCCAAGGAACACAAGTCTCGTTCAGTTTATTTCTCTTTGATTTGCCACCATATTAAAGAGAGAATGTAATGTTTTGTACTTGAACAAGATAAAACTTTCATATTGTTGTATGTTCCCACACCAATCTACATCAAAGAAGTAATCTTCTAGTGTCTGAAGAAATGCAAAATTATTTTTGTGCAGCGACTGTTCTTGCGTGAAACAACCTTGATCCACTTGCTAACGTTATTCTGACTCTCTGTGTTCGTCACCATGATGGCTAAAACTTTTATAAAAGTAACCAATCTATATCTGGATTTATGTCTAAGAATGAAAATATAATTACAAATGTAAAATTATTAATATTATTTTATGTATTAACTTTGGATACCACTATGCTACAAAATGTATTTTTCTTCAGTCGCATTTTATTTATAGTTTTGAAGCCTGCTTCTATAACAAGTGACCTGTCAATTTATTTGACTTAATTGTTTGTTTACCAAATGCTTGAATGATGGTTGTTGTAGAGGCATATAAAACATTAATTTTCATCACACCAACTGCAAAAAAATGAAGGAAGGTTTGCCCCATGCAATTGGAAATTAATTTATTTGAAAGCAGATATAAAACAAATATGCAGGAGGAAGAAATACGAGTAAATACCAAAATTGATGCCATTTACATAGATTTATATCTTCACGAGTGGGAGCATAGTTTAAAATGTTTGTTTGCTTTATGTTGCATTTGTGCTATGTTTTTTTGCTTCTCAAACCCTCCTTTTTCAGTTTTGGTAAGTGATGGTTTTATTTTACATTTATTTTCAGTGTTTAAAACAGGAATCTCATACCTTGTAAAAAAATGTTTCCACCATTGTAAGAGTTAGAATTGATCCATGCATATTTTAAAATTTTTCAACAAAAATTGGGGACTTACATATTGTGTTTTTATTGCATATTCTTTTGATGCAGTTCCATGCTTATTCTCTATCAAATGTAAATTATTTGAAAAATGGTCTCTTTGCAGAAAATTGTAATTATCTTTGAGAAATAAACCAGCAAAAAATTTTGTTGGATTTATATATTAATAACTAAATACAAATTATAAGCTAATGACTTAAAGTTGAGACAAAACTGAATTTGGTACTGTGTAGAATATTTTATAGTTGTTCATACCTATATTACACAGAATTACTGTAATGGTCTGCAATATACTTCTAAAATTTAAATGAAACTCCATAATCTGAACATCTAATTATAGTGGTTATAAACCACATTTAAGGAAAGATAGGGAAGTAAAACCCAAAATTTACCACAGATGACGGTGGCTGGGTATACACATCTAGCTCTGCCTGGTGTCTCACATCTGGCAAGAATAAGGCTAGCCGCCGAAATGTTGCACCTCTTGCGTTTGTATTTTTATGTTCATCGTTCCCAGGCACCGTCATCTGTGTTAAGTGTTGGGTCTTATTTTCCTATCCTTTTTGATAGCTTTAGTAAATTGTGATTTTATAATTGCATTTTCACATAAAAAATTGTAAGTTACTTAATCTTTTATTTAATAATTTTTAGGTTTTTTCTGTTCGAGTCCGAGATAAAGGCCCTGACTATCGAGGATTTGTACAGTTACCACAGAGGTCAAAAACAGAATCCAGTCCAGAAAATGAAGTCAGTTTTATAACACAAACATCTGCTTTGTGCTTTGTTGACACTTGCCAGCGATCATTTGATGCAAGCGTTTTAAAATGTCATGTAAGAGGTTTTTTTTGTATTATTTATCTTTCTTGTATGTATTCATATTTTATTCATGATAAAACATGCTTTGCATTTTTGGGTGAGCTGTTTCAGTGGAATAGAGATTGCCATAATAATCGAAACATCAGTTGCAATTGCATGGCAAGTGGAAGAGTTCAGTGTGTTTTAGGGTGATGATTACATAAACATAAATTAAGTTAGTGTACAACAAGGTTAAAAAAAGTCTGTCATCAGTATAATTGAAAGAATAATTGAGAATTCCATATGAAACAAAAATGAGAAAAAATTTTGGATGTAGAAATGAGCCGATTAGTTGAAGTCCTAAAGCAAAGCGAAGAAAAAGGGTGAAGGAATTTTGATCCTGACAAACGATCATTTAGCCATCACATGACTGTGATAGGATTAACATGCATTGTTTTCTTTTGGCTGTAGATGTATCTATAATATTAAAACCATCAGGTTTTCTAAAATATTATACTTAATGGCTTATATTTCTGTCTAGAGGCATGCATTGGAGAGGGAAAAGGTTGACTTGGGAGGGTGGAAGAGCCTCTTGTAGATGTGAGGTAAAGCAGGTCTTTAGGAATAAGAGGCAAAAAAAAAAAAAAAAAAAAAGGTAGTAGCCATGGAAGAGGTTTAGGCCATTTTGTGCTTATTCAGTTATGCACAGGCTACCATGCCACACAAGTATTTTCAAAGAGAAGGAAAAATAATATGGTGCTGATGATTGGAAAATGAATGAGGGATATGAGACTTGTGGAGAAATTTACTTCATATTCAGGATATAGAGGTTATTGCAAGGAGAGTGGTGTCATAAGTGAAGTGCAGATTATTAATAATTCTTTTACCACTTGAAATCTTTGAGAGCTTTCCTTGAGTTGTATTTAGAGTTTATGTTGAAAACTTATAGGGCAAGGTGCAGTCCTGGCAGACAGCTTTTGACATGTCAAAAAATTCCAATCCTCAGTGTCATTGTAATAGAGCCTTTTAAATGCTGATATCAAGTGCACTGCCATTATTTAACACACAACACAGTTAAAAGCCTTTTTGTAGTTAAGGAAGCAAATGAATGCGTACAGATACATTAAGCTCACTAGATTTTCTGTTATTTGGCTCATGTTGAGAATCTTCTTCCATGTTTCTTTACCCTTGAAAAAACCTGCTGGTTTTGTGGATAGCTGAGGTATTAAGTAAGGCTTGAGGCCTTGATTTTTATGATATATAATAAGATCTTACTTGCATTTGGTATGAGCAGAATGGTGTGATAGTTAAAATAGTTAGTTACTGACTCCTTCTTGTGCAAGAGGATTAAGATAGAGCTCGCCCAGTCCTTCAGGCACTCTCCAATTTTCCATCTTCTACCTAACAGTAAGTGATGCACATCTACATTTTCCTCTCCCATCTCTTTCAGCATCCTTTCAAAAATATCAAGTTCATGGAAGTTGTTGTTTTTAAGATGTTTAATAACACTGACACCTTCACTGTATACAATTACTGATTCCGTATCAGTGGATTCTTTAATTGCTGCTTTAGGGGAGGTTCTACAGTTTAGGACAGAATTCCTACATTGTTTTCACATGAAGAAAAACAGTCAATCTGGTTCCTAGGCCTGTCTCCAGGCGAAATGCCTATGAGGGTGGTCTGAAAATTTTCCGACCTAACAAAGATACAAGACATTTGTTCTGAAATTTTTTTTCTATTTTTCAGCACAGTCTCCTTGTAACTCTACACACTTCTCCCAGCGATGCTCCCATCTCTGTAACCTGTCCAAATAGTACTCGGCGTTTTTCTCTGCAAAATAATTGTTCATTTGACGAAAATCTCTGTCCTCTGACCGCAATTTTTAGATGAGGGAACAAAAAGAAGTAGCTTGGGGCTATATCTGGTGAGTAAGGCGGATGGTCAAGCAGTTCAAACCGTAATTCGTGAATTTTCGCCATGGGAACCGCTGAGGTGCGAGACTGTGCTTTGTGTTGGTGAAACAGGATTTTCTATTTCTGCAAATGTGGCCGTTTTTCTGCAAGTTCTGCCTTGAGCTTGTCAAGTAATGATGCGTAGTGTGCTCCTGTAATGGTTTTTCCTTTTTGAAGGTAATCGATTAAAATAACTCCATGACTATCCCAAAAAACAGTCACCAGCACTTTCCCAGCTGGAAAAACAGTTTTTGCTTTTTTTGGAGCCAGTTCTCCCTTTACAGTCCACTGTTTGGACTGTATTTTTGTTTCAGGCATATAATGGTGTATCCAAGTTTCATCTACAGTAATTAATCGGCACCAAAACTCGGATTTATTGTTCCTAAACTGCGCCAACAGAGCGTTGGAAATGTTCATTTGAACACCTTTTTGGTCTAATGTGAGCAAACGCGGCACCCAATGCGCAAACAGCTTCCTCATACCTAAATGTTGATTTAATATGTAACAAACATGTTCTTTTGAAATGTTGATAACCTCTGCTATCTCTCTCACTTTAATTCGGTGGTTGTCTAGCACCAATTGGTGAACTTTGGCGATGTTTCCGTCGGTAGTTACAGTTTTTTTACGTCCTGAACGTTCATCGTCTCCCAAGCTCTTACGGCCACGTTTAAATTCAGCTGCCCAAAATTTCACTGTGGTAAGTGATGGTGCAGAATGCCCATACACAGAGTCCAACTCATCTTTGATTTGCGTAGGTGTATTGCCTTTCAAAAACAAATATTTAATGACAGCTCAATACTCAATTTTGTCCATTTTCACAAAAACACTCACATCAACTCACTCAAATGACTGTTACATAACAACTGCGCGTCCAAAATGGCTGAAACTTTGGTGAGTAACTGTCAACAGATAAACGACGAAATTCACTAGCTTTTATTTACGAGTGCTGCCATCTTCACGTTGAGGTTGGAAACTTTTCAGACCACCCTCGTATTATGATCTTGAAAAATAATATTTCTAATAGCCATATAATTGGCAGTAAAAAACTCCAGTAAGTGCTTTCCTCCTTGCCCAGGTCATATTGTCCAATCAAGGACATTAGAATTAAGTCACCTTAGACCATTAACATTTTTTTGATGGCAATCTTATTTACTCTTTGTTCTAATAAGTCATAGAACTAATCAGTTTCCTCTTCATCTCCAGCAGTAGTGAGAGAATAAACCTGAATAATGTCAACCTTGTTGTTAGTAGCATCGATCTTAATAGAGATGATCCTGTCACTGATGCCTTCATAATTCTTGCTGCCATTATCGCTTGTTGAGAAATATACAATACTTCCTCCATGAATCACAATATTTGTTCCCTTCTGAATGACTGTAAATGTTGCTGGTTGCAACCTTCCCATGTTGCAATGAATCTTTCAATATCCTATTGCAACTTGTATTTTTGTGAGACTTTTCTCAGTCTTCCCCCCTCCCCTCTCATATCTTTCTCCTGAAGCTCTAATTGGTGGACTTTATGGATGATTTAGAAATGAGCAAAGCCAAAGGTAAAATTTCAGTGGTGTTTTCTAGTTTCCTTACACTGACCTCCAAGTGCTTTTGGATCACTTACCCAGCTTCCTTCTTGGGTTGAATACCCAAGCTTTCACTGATTTGCTCAGCTTAACAGGGGCATCACAAGTGGGAAGAAAATTGGGTAATTTAAGTGAAAGAGGTATTAAAAAAAAAAAAAAAACCTTATTGAGATTTTGTATTTATATCACATTACTATTATAGCCAGAATTCCCCGGTTTTCACAAAGAGTCACCTGGTAATTACTACAATTTACTGCTACCCAAGATTGTGTATGCATGGATTTGGAATTTTATTCCTAGAATTGGATTGAATATAAAAGCTGTAAGTTATGTTAAGGGTGTTCCAAAAAGCATGGACTCAGTATAATACAACGGGGAAGACATCACCATACGATTCTACGATTGAACCTATCTAATGAAGAGAAACAATTTTCAACATTTTTTTTTTTTTTTTAAACAACAAACTAAGGGTGGTGAGTGGGTTAACTGCTGGAGACTACGTACCACAGTTCCTCTGGCAGACTTGTTTGTGGTTTAAGATGTCACTTTCTTTGGTTAAGTTTCTCCGGCAGATTTTTGTTTGTGGTTTAAAATTATGTCACTATCTGTGGACATCTTATGTCAATACCATTTTGTCGAAAACGTTTTTGTATTTGCTATCCTCTGCTATGTAGCTATATAGCATATCGGGTTTGGAAATCTGTGAGCTAGCTACATGTAACTAACCATGCAGGAACACCTCTTTCTAAGTGTACCCCTGCTATTTTCAGTGTCTGTTCCTGGGCTTTATTAATAGTCATTGCAAAAGGATAATTTTAGAGGGAACTGTATTCTTTTAAACGTGGATGGTAGGTTATTTGAAATTACTGGAATTCGAGGAACCAGCACCACATCATCTTTTGCCATTCCAGATATGATCACAGCTTTTATTAAGTTGTGCCCCAATCATATTACTTTTAGGCGTCTGCCATTGCACTGTTGCTGTTCATTGAGATTGTGCATAATTGGTATGGGTACCCCAACTTTTAATCTTAATTTTTTAGAAGGCACACCTATTAACCCCAAAGAGCTAAGGAACTCTGCGAGATATGTGGTAACTTGTGCAGTACCTTGTAACAGCCCTCAAACCAAAAATTAAATGGAATTGTATTTTATGAAGCAATTGTAGGAAGCTAGAGTTTGGTTGAATATGATTCTGTATGTTTGTTTCACAGTTAACTGTAAATCAGTGTATATAGACTTTGTTTTATGAAAAGAAATTATTTAAAGGCCACTTAATATGTTTAAGAACAGAATTGTGAAAGACAATTGCTTAAATGTTCGTAATTCCAAGTATTAATGCAAGTTACGATGTATAAAGAACAATTGCTACAGTTTAAAATGATTTCTGTGAATAATTTTGTGTTTAAGTATCTTTAATTCCCATTTCTGACCATTTTGTATTGATTGTGTATGATTATGAATAAATTCTGATTGTTTTTAATATGTTTCAATTGTTTAAGTATTGTTAATGTTCGAGAATTATCTGGTGGAAGCTTTTGAAGTGTTCTAGAAATTTCGATAGAGTTTA
Source organism: Vandiemenella viatica (assembly GCA_031002005.1). Lineage (NCBI taxonomy): Eukaryota > Metazoa > Arthropoda > Insecta > Orthoptera > Morabidae > Vandiemenella > Vandiemenella viatica. The sequence continues at coordinate 210,158,987 of CM061920.1, forward strand.
TTTAAAGCGATCATCCAAGACAGAGTTAGTTAGTTTTTTCGGCAGAGTATTTCACTGACTGTAATATCTGTGGAAGGAGTGTTATATGCAATCTCTGGATTGTATCTATGCATGTAAACACTATTGTTCACGTCGAGTTTCTTTGAGAATAAAAACAAGTCTAAATTGAAATATATTGTGGACTACTTAATTATCGTACTAATTAATAACCTGTAACACTGTCCACTGATAGGTATTATACAGGGTGCCAAATAAGAGTAGCGGGGTTTTATTTTTCAGGCGATGTCATTTGTCACATACACAAGAATGTGGGGTGACTATAGAAACATGCATTGTTATGTGGAGTTTCAGTCACAATGGAACTATATCAACAGAAACATAGTGCGTTTTGCATGCATGCTTATTGTTGAAAACACTGGGTCAACGATAAAAATTCAAATCACAACTCACCCACGAAGTGTCAGTGATAAAGAAACAATTAATAAAGTGTGAGAATCTGTATGTCAACATCCATCACTTTCAGTTCACAAACAAGTTCAAGAAGTCAAAATTAATAAATCATCTTTGCAGTTAATTTTGAAGAAAGCATAGAAAATTCAGTGAGATAAAGAAATCCAAGATACTAATCACACTAATCAGCTAAATTTTGCCAATAAAATGCTAAAGCAATAGCACAACTTCATTGTAAAATCCTAATTGAAGGCTTCAGAAAACTCTCACAGTAGGAAGTTCATTGTAAGGGTTGAAGTGTCCAGAAAAGGCATCATTGGTTCTAATTTTTATTTTTTTGTCATAATTATATTATCAGCGTTGCTATTCACGATTTTAAAGCTGTGGTGGCGAAATACTTATTTGGTACAGGGCACGTTGCTCTAAGTAAATTGTCTAAAAATACATAAAATAGGAAAGTAATAGTTTAAATGGAAAATAGTAGTGAAAGGGTAGTAGAAATAGAAAATACAACTTTAGGACTAAATCTGAGTGACATGGAGATCAATAGTTCATGTGAAAATATTCTTTTGAGATCTCTTAAGGAGACTACTGCTGAGGAGCTAGTGATACCTGATTTAAGTTAAACAAAAACCACTAACATATATGAGCAATGAGATATGAATCAACTGTTATGTATGTTCATGAATAGGATACTAGATTCGCAAGAAGACTTGAAAGGACAGCTTATGAAGAAGCAAGAAAAATTGGAAGAAAATTTAACGAGACAACAAGAAATATCTGAAGAAAATCTGAAAAAAACATGTTGAAGAATTGATCAGCCAGCTTAGTCAAAAACAAGAAACCTTATAGCAAGAATTCACTAAAATGAAAATTTCACAGGATGAAATAAAGAAATCCCAATTGGAACTACAAAATTTGCTTAGAAGTGATATGGAGGTGTTGGAGAAAAATCTGGAGAGAAGAATGAAAGACTTATATCAACATATGGGCGAAAGAGTATCAAGGGAGATAAATGGCTCGTGACACAAAAACACTTTTTAGAAATATTGATACTTTTGCCCTTTGAGGGTCGAATTCAGAAAAATTCCTTTCTTAATATACGATGTCACCAAAGCAGAGATCTTAATCTTTAAGATGATGCTTCATCTATTGATTTTGGTTAGGAATTGTGGTGAGACAGTATTAAGCCATGTATATTATGTGTAAAGTTTAAAATTGACACGAAGCATTGTTAAGCGCAGAGACGCGCGGGCAGAAAGTAATTGTTGACTTAGTTTTCAACGGGCCGCCAAAGAAGTCGGTTGCGAGTTGTATTAAGTTGGCTGTGCACTCTGTATTATGGCAGAGCAGACATAAAAGTAACAAAATGTTATAGGCAAATCACTGAAAGAAAGTGCTTTGTGATGATTGACAAGCTGAGAGGAGTTGTGACACAGTGTATAGACTAAGTAAGCGAAAGCGTGGTCAGAACCTGCAATTTGAAGAGATGAAGTGCAGTATAGCCTTTATCCGTGGTCAAAATGAATAAATAGACTTATTGGTGGTGGTTGGTGTGTATATATGAGTTTGTTAAACAAATCTGAAGTGAAATTAAAGGCGACCTTCTGATTTAGTAGAAATCGAACCTGCATTGTAGAAAAAATCAAACCCATTATTACCCACCCACCACACAGGCTTGCTATCGCCCACTTGCTCGCCACATATGGCAGCAAGCTAACTAAATTGCCACAGAATACAGGGAGATAAATGGTTCATGGTACTAAAATCCACATCAAGTGTTGTTGGTGAGCGGTAAAACTCTGGCCTTGCATTCGGGTGGATGTGGATTTGAATCCGCAAGTTGAATTTGAAAAAAACATCTTTCATAAAATGTGATGTGACCAAAGCAAACACCTTAATTTTTAAATTGACACCTCGTTTATTGATTTCAGTTAGGTATGAAAGTAGGTAATGGCTTGTGACAAAAAAACACCTTATAGAAATCATATGTACGATTGAATTGGGAGATGGCTATGAACAGATACAGGGCAACCTAAACAGTCTGCTTGGCTGGATAGATCAACATGTAATGGAGATAAATGTCCAAAATGCAATTAGAAAAATAAAGTTTTTTATTTTTATATAGATTGGAGGAGGAATTGCTTGTTAAATGTAAATATCTTGGCATACCATTATTGTTATTAGTTTAATTGCGATGGAGCACATGCTTTGGTGGCAATTCCCGTAGTCATCTAAAATTAGGGTAACCAGACATCCCCGTATTCAGCTTTCTGTCTCCGGACAGATTTCGTCGCCACAATGTCCCTGGATTTTTGCTGTTGTCCCCAGAATTTTTTTTAATCAAGCGAGAGTTTTTTAAAAAGTCCTTGGTTTGCTAATGCATTCGTTTAAAGAGAGAACTATGAATCGCACTTCTTTCTTTGTCTGTGCCTAGGAATAAAAGAAAATTACAAGGATGCTGCGTCTTGCACACAACATCTTTGCTGTGCGCAACAAGCGTGTCTATGATCCTCTTTAGAAGTGGTAGATAGTTCAATACTGACAATATGCACTTTTGCGCTACAAGTAGCTGTGTTATATTTCATTAAGTAACTCAAAAAAGGGTTAATTTTTGCGCTACCTCTTTATGTTAAGCTATATTTTATAGATGTCCGTTTCATAAATAATAAATTTCTTTATAGGTATTTTGGAAGTTTTAGCTCCTGTTTTGGAGGAAAGCTATATTTTAATTGCTATGGTTGAAAACACTACATTTCGTAAGAATGGAGACTTTCCCGGCGTATGTTGAAATCAGTGAAGAAGTTCTTGTATCTCTAGAAGAAGGTCGGTCACGTTGCACTATAGAATTCCTCAACACTACGTTTACGGCAATGCCATGCAATATCTGCATGCCTGTGGTGTTCGTTGTCAAGACTTATGCCATCTGAAATGTATGCTGCTCAGATCTGTTCCTGAAAGAGTTAACTTCGAGACAACAATTAACTACTTCGTGTCAAAAGTGGAAGGGATTGCTTCAGATGAGGACAGCTTTTTCGAAGAAATTCTTCTTTAAAGGAATTTGTTTCAAAAAATAAAGTAGGTGGATGGAATGAATCCAGTGTTGGTGTTTGCTCAAGATGGAGTGAAAGTTTTTCACATTTTACGTACCACTTCACAAGTCTGTCTTTGTGTCTTCCTGTGAGTAACGCATCTGTAGAGACAGTTTTCTCCTCAATGAACATGATGTGGACATCATAGAAATACAGAATGAGTACAGAAACAGTTCAAGCTATGTAACTAATTAACAAACTTTCCCATGACTTACCAAGAATTTTCGGGCAAGCTTGGATCCAGACAAGGTCTTAAGAAGGTTCATTCCTCTGAGAAATACCAATGACAACAAGTTGGAGGTGATAATATCTTTGCATGCCCTCCAACAACTGTATTTGCTTCTCAAAATGTGGGGATGGTATATTCAACTGTGTATAAATAAATTTTTAAAGGCCTACAAGAAAGTGATATATGTGTTTTATGTATAATTGAAATAAAAACTTATATTAGTGTATGGTAATTAGAAAATAAAGAAGGGTAAGGAAAGTAAACCCATCACTTGCTACAATGAAGGTAGGCAGGGAGTGATGAACACACAAACGCTAATACATTTTTTGGTGGGGTGTGAAAGCTTATTCATGCACAGTGATGAGACACAATGACAACTAAATCAGATGTTTGCAGAGACTCATATCATGACTGAATCCAGAGATAATCGTTGTAGATTTTTCAGTTAGCAGTGGTTAAAGACAAATGTAGACAGTGAATAACTAAGCAACCGAGCGTGGTTAACACTCTGGCCTTACATTCGGGAGGATGCTGGTTTGAATCTCTGTCTGAGCATCCAGATTTAGGTTATCCATGGTTTCTCCAAATCACTCCAGGCAAATGCCAGGATGCTTCCTTCAAAAGGCCATGGTCAAATTCCTTCCCATTCCTTCCCATTCCTTGTGCCCAGTCCCATCCCGCCTCTAATAACCTCAATGAGGCATGAAGCCATAAGCGAAGGAAATAAAAAAACAAGGGAAAGTATTATCTCTAAAAATGGCAGTTCAAAGCAATAAGTGAGTCTATCAATTAAACATGATGTTTTGGTGGTCATAATCTCTGCCACTTGACGATGGGGACAGAGGTTATGACCGCTGAAACATCGTGTTTTATCGATATACTCACTCGGTTAGTTACCCGAGAGGATTTTATTCACTTTCTATTGTAGTTGCAAAATGATACCTACAGCATCAAGTGAGGGCAAACATTACTGAATATGGACCAAAGCCAAAGGGATTCCAAAATTTGACCAACCTGCATGAATAGAGTTAATACCTAATCATTAATGTCACTAGTATTGTAGTATGGTTGTGAGTAATCCTTCAAGTTTCTTTAGTTCCTATGAGTGCATTATAAATTTAATGTTTTAACTGAATAACATAATTTCTACATGAAATTGTTGATTACACCACAATCTTCCATTTCAAGCTAGCACTGCAGTATGTTATTACATTTACTTGTTTTGATAGCAACTATTACAAAAATTACATGGTGCATAGATTTGATATAACTATGGATTAGTTTTATTTGTGAGTTGTTTTTACTTCCGTGGAATGCAGCCTCTGACACTAAAAAATTTGTGACAGCTCTGTAAGGATGTAATTGAAAATAAATAGATACTACTGAATATGAAAATTCACCATAATCAGATATTGTTTAATAGCATCTGATACATCCTCAGTATGTTGATACTAGCTTTCAAACAAATTTCCAGAATTTTTAGTGTCTAGAGGGCTAACATTACTTCAAATTTTTTGCATTAATTTACCAAAAAAATTGTAGTTTAAAAAACTAAAAATACGCTTTCATAATAATGTGAACTAAAAGGTTAAAAATAATCTTTAAATATAAAGATTTTGTTTAACAGTGATAGGACGTCCCACAATTCAGGATAAATTAATTTTTTTGAATAAGCTTAAAGAATAAAGTCACTGATTACAAAATTAACTTTAATGTAAAAAAGCATGGGGTGCTATATCAGTTGTCTTATATTTTATGTCGTTGGCTGTTTGTAAAGGTAAAGTCATTGTCAAAAGTTGTGTAGAGAGAACCCCACGCTTTTTTTTACATTAAAGTTAATTTTGTAATTAGTGACTTTATTCTTTAAGCTTATTTAAAAAAAAAAAAAAAAATTATCCTGAATTGTGGGACGTCCTATCACTGTTAAACAAAATCTTTATATTTAAAGATTATTTTCAACCTTTTAGTTCACATTATTACGAAAGCGTGTTTTTAGTTTTTTAAACTACAATTTTATTTTTAGCTTTTTAGTTCAGATAGTTTCAAAATTATGTTTCCTACTGTTGGCTTTTCTTTGCCAATCTCTCTTTTTCTTTGTGTTGTAGGTTCATTTTTAATTATTATTTTCACGAGTTAAATACAATTAAACGGTCAGCTCAGCCAGAGGTCCTATAGCAGGGTAAATGTGGAAGACTACTCTTCTATAATAGTACGAAGTAATGTTTCGAATGCTCACTATTCAACATCACGTTATGCGATTGCAGACAGAGAAACCTTTCTGGATAGAAGACAGTGGAAGACGATCGTCTTCAGCAACCAAGGCTCATAAATCACACCCGGGAAACTGGAGATGGTCCCCAGCGATGATGATGATGATGATGATGATGATAATGGCTATATTGGGCGGGAAATCTCCGAAGGATCTGGCCGCCAAATTATGAAGGTTTCTCGAATCGCGCCTGTGCACTAATGTTGCGGCTGCATTTACCTAAGTCGGTAATCCCATCAAGTATAGGGTACGTGTAGTTTAACTTGAAATCCGAACCATGGGTTATCCTAATCTTTTCCATTTATAATATCCGCAAAAATTTGAACCAAAATCGGGATTCGATCAGGGAACGTCTGTTCGCCAGTCACACGCCTTAACCAAATGGGCCACAAAGGCGATGCGGAAAGTGGGTGAAAATGAGCCACATCTGTCATAAGACGGTTAAATCACTTTAGTGTTCTTACTGTCAAAGTAAAGAGATTACCAAGACATAGATATGAAATTATTGGATTGTCATCGGTTCTTAATGCATGTAAAAAATTTCAGACAATTCGGACTTTCTGAAGTGGGTGAAAATTGAACTGAAATTTTCCATTACATTCGACCACTTTTAAGTTATTTCTGACAACGCGGTGAGAGTGAAATTATTGAATTTTTACCGGTTCTTAATAAGTGTACAAAATTTCAAACGATTCGGATGGCAGGATGCGGGTAAACACTAAGATGAAAGATTCCATTACACGCAACCATTTTTATATTGTTACCATCAAAGTAATGAGAATAGCAGGACGTTGCTAAGAGACTGCTGTATTGTCAACGGTTCTTAAAACGTGTGCAATTTTTTTCTGTTTTTACTGTAAAAGTAATGAGAATATCAAGATATAGCTATGAAATTATTGTATTGTAATCAGTTATCAATAGATGAGCAAAATTTCAAACAATTCGGACAGCTGGAATTGGGTTAAAATTAAATTGCAAAATTTCACGGCATTTATCCATTTTTCTGTTGTTACTGTCAAAGTAATGAGAATAGCAGGATAAAGCTATGAAATTATTGTATTGTCACTGGTTCTTAATATGTGTGCCAAATTTCAAACTGCTCGGACATCTGGAAGTGGGTCAAAAAGGAGTTGTAAAATTCTGTTACATTCATTCATTCATTCATACATACATACATACATACATACATACATACAAGTCAAGCTAATATAAAGCGTTTAAAAACTGCCAACTTATCAAAGAAATCTATTAGAACAAAGTGAAGGAAAGGGTGATTGAAATAGAAGACCCAAAATCTCATTGCTTTAGAAACTGTTATATACGAGGTTTGTTAGAAAAGTAATGAGATTGGCAACACTGCGGGAGATCTGGCATTGTTGTGTCTACTGGCTGATGCTAAATCTGATTGTTGATCCCTTCCACTTCCTCGGTCTGAGTTACAACTCCATACAGTTAACACATTAGTTTTGACAGCGCCATTAATAAAGTTGTGTTTTCATTGTGCGTCACAGAAATGGAGCATCGGAATTTAGAGCAACGTTGTGCGATAAAGTTTTGTGTTAAACTTGGTGAATCCGCGAGTGTGACTTTTGTAAAGTTGAAACAGGCCTATGGGGAACAGTGCTTATCGAGAGCACAAGTTTTCCGCTGGCACAAATCATTTTTGGAAGGCCGAGAACACGTTGAAGATGAACCTCGCTCAGGGAGACCTTCAACTTCAAAAACTGACGAAAACATTAATCGTGTGAGGGCTCTTGTGAGATCAGACCGTCGTTTAACAATAAGGATGATCAGTGAACAGCTTAATTTAAACACTTTCACTGTATATCAAATTGTGACAGATGATTTAAACATGCGAAAGGTTTGTGCCAAATTGGTGCCGAAAAATCTCACAACTGAACAGAAGGACATTCGAAAAAACGTGTGCGTTGATCTTCTTGAGAGGATTGCTAATGACCAAGAATTTTTCAATTGTGTGATCACTGGTGATGAATCCTGGATATTTGAGTACGATCCTGAAACAAAGCGACAAAGTCTCGAATGGCACACTCCATCATCTCCTCGGCCGAAGAAATGTCGAATGAGCAAATCAAAGATCAAGACCATGCTGATTTGTTTTTTTGACAGGAAGGGTATCGTGCACAAAGAATTTGTTCCACCAGGACAAACTGTCAACCAAGTGTTTTATAAAAGTGTCCTTGAAAAGTTGAGGAAAAGAGTGATCCGTGTGAGACCAGAAATTGCAGACAAGTGGATGCTTCATCATGACAATGCTCCGTGTCACACGGCCATTTTCATCCGTGAATTTTTGACCTCGAAATGCATTACTGTTGTTCCTCAACCCCCCTATTCACCTGATTTAAGTCCTTGTGACTTTTTCCTCTTCCCGAAATTGAAACATGTCCTAAAAGGACGTCATTTTGGAACTCTAGAGAACATTCAAAAGACTGTGACCGACCAGTTAAAAGCCATACCAATTGAAGACTTCCAGCGCTGCTACCAAGAGTGGGAATCACGACTCCGCCGATGTATAGCTGCCCAAGGGAACTACTTTGAAGGGGATAACGTTGTTGTTTGAAAATAATAAAAACTTTGGTTAGTATGAAATCAGTCTCATTACTTTTCTAACACACCTCGTATGAACCTTTTTTGGCTTCATTATTGCTTGAATTTTTACTTTCCCAAAAAGTGACATGGTCAGTAATACGAACTGATAGTTATCATATTGTGGGAATTATGTCAGAATCATTTAGAACAGATTTTTCAGATTTCAAATTAAATTTTCTATAATTACAATACTTTCTCGTCAGTGTTGCAAAATGAGAGTAGAATAAATGAGTAAGATTGTGTTATAAAATTTAAACACAGTATTCATTACAGTAAAGCAAATCCCCATGTGCATTAGAACTAAGGTAGTATGATTGTTTGACTTAGCAGTGTAATGCAAGTGTAAAGGTTTTGCATGCATACAAAGTTGTGCTTTAAAGGAGTAAAATAACCTGAATGTCTCAACTAGTTATGTTTATTTGAAGATCTCTCGGGCATGCAGCCAGGTCATTTGGTCATAGATGTACGAATTTTCGATGGCATAACGTGCCATCATCTTCAAGTAGCGTCTAGTGGTCGGTGTGAGGAACGCAGTCCAGGACGCGACTGTTGGTCTGCTCCGCGCGTATCGATATTTATACCCTCTGACCCCTCCCTCCCACTCCTGCCGCGGCGCTCCGATGGCGGTGGTGGGGGCAGTGCGTTACAGTGCGCCGAGCAGTGGATCAGTCAGTACACCACCTCCATCGAGCACAGTGCCTTGGCTCTGGTGTTTGCAGAGCCGCTTCAGTGCTGGGTTCCAAGCCTGGCTTAGTTGGAACCCGTTGTCTTTGTTTATGAGGTTACTCCGTAGCCGGATCTCAATGGCTTCCTTGTACACACAGTCCCAGAAGTGAGATGTGTTTTTCAGAACTTCGGTGTCCTCATATTTAATAGTATGCCGTATCTCAAGACAATGTTCAGCAACTGCGGATTTTGACGACTGCTGTAGCTCGGTGTGGCGTTTATGTTCCCTACACCGTTCTTCGATCGTGCAAACGGTATGTGATATATACCAGGTTTCCTGAGACCCAAATCATCTTTAACCGAGCCAAGTAGGGCTTTAATCTTGGCCGGCGGACTGTACATGTACTTGATGTTTTGTCGGCATAGAATTATTCCAATCTTGCTTGATACATTGCCGGCATACGGGATGAAGGCTGTGGCTCTTGGCTTGTCCTCTTCCTCAGTTGGTTATTGTGTGGTCTTCCCCCTGATGGCGCACCAAATTTGGCGGTTGTCATAGCCATTACTCTGGAACACATTCTTGAGGAGTGTTAGTTCAGCAGACAGGCTGTCTTTGTCAGGAATCACATGTGCTCTGTGAACTAGTGTATTTAGCACTCCTTCCCTCTGTGACGGGTGGTGGCAACTGGTGGCATGTAAATACTGGTCCGTATGAGTAACCTTCCGGTAAACACTGTGCCCTAATGTGCCATCCGGTCTTCTCTTTACCAGTGCATTCAAAAAGGGTAGTTGGCCGTTCTGTTCCACCTCCATGGTGAATTGTATCTGGCTGTGGATTGAGTTCAGGTGTTGCAGAAAAGTTTAAGTTCTTCTTTTCCGTGTGGCCAGACGACAAATGTGTATGTGTATGTTTATGTATAAGCACAGGACAAGAAGGAATGGAATAGTCTTGTATTTTAGTGCCTCGTGGAGTGGACCAAGAGTTGCACTTCCTTAGGGCACTAATAACCATGATCTTATCATGCCATAAAACTGAAGCCACAACATGAATTTCTTTTCTTGTTGTAACTTAGTCCTCAACCTGATTGTTGGGTCCTCCCAAAGTAGGTACAGTAGACGGTGTGTTAGATCGAAATGCCTTTCTTCAGGGACTTACAGTTTAATGTGCAGTCTGAAACACTGAGCGATAACCGTATACTTCACTAACACAAATCAATCCTTTTTGGATCTATCAGCTGAGTTTGACACTGTTTGGTGAGAAAGACTTCTTCTGAAATTCATGAGTACTATCCCATGTTGAGGCTTGTGTACCTATTTAACAACATGTTGACCAATAGCTACATCCAGATCAGATCTACTCTTATAATGACAGAACCTGACTAAATAATGGTTTAAATCAAGGATCTTTTTTGGCTCCCCTCCTTTTCAGTTTGTGTTTACTGGAAACATATTCAAGCAAATTTATTTATGCTGATGACATCTGTTTTGTGAACCAGGACCCCAAGTTTTTCAATGCCAAAACAACTTCATCCACTGATCTGGAAACTTTAGATGTAAATGATGTGTGAGTGGAGTTTTACCCGGTGTATCGATGCAACAAAATCCTCTCGGGTGTCCAGCCAGATGGCGTTGTAAAAACACGACATTTCGACATCTGGCTCTGCTGTCTTCATCAAGTATCTTGTAGCTGTCACAAGCTGGCTGTCACCGCCTCGACTGGCTTGGCCACCCATCGAACCTCCTTTATACCTTCAGCTGGAAGGCCCACTCGTTCTGATTGATTGAGAACGCTGGCTTAATACGCAGCCTGCTGCGGCCACCGACTGGTGCCATTTGCGCCTTCCTGCCGGGATTTCCAATCAGCGGACCGCGAGTTAAGCCAGCGCTTACGGCCAATCAGAGCGGACCCACCAGCATCTTGGACTGCCAGCACATTCGGGCGGGGAGGTGCAAATGGCTCCAGTTTGTGGCCGCAGCATCCGCGTGTTGCTAAATACTGCTGCCTGACCTGGATTAATAATGCTCACATGAAGACGAAACATGTAACTCAATCAGCCAATGTGAATAATTACGGGCTGTATTCAAAGCACAAGCTTCCTATGGCTTCCTGTGCTTTGTAATATTTCACCTCCAGCTGTAAGAAGATCCAGAAGCTCTCCAAAAGGTCTGCAAAAACATCCTGAAGAACCCCAGGTACCCATACATTGAGGTATTACAAAAACAGAATATTAATGTTTGAAATCTAGGAAACCACTGTGGTGCACAGCAGCTTAACAAGCTTTGGATAACTCGATAGGAACAGTCATCGGTAGTCAACAAACATCTAGTTGAAAACCCTTCAAGGTGGTTTCACAAGGATTCGATCTTCCCAGACAGCAGTGGAGAAACGTCAAGCAGATTCGAACAGGACAAGGCAGATGCGACTAATTACTGCACCAATGGGGTTGGGTCAGTTCTGAAAATTGTGAATCTGGAGCTACATTACAGTCACTGCACAACATTGTTTCCAACTGTATTCTTTGAGCTTCCAAAGACAATAATTGACATACACCATGCATTGATCAAAGCAACTGAATGAATTAAAGCACTAGATCTAGAGATTATACGAGTTTGTGTTCTGCACATTTGGTCATACCTTTCATTTATCTTGTAAAAAATTTGCACATTCATCATGCAATAAATAATAATAACAACTCTCTAGTGTTTAGAAGCAATAAAATTTCTGACCTTACCAGGAATCAAACGAGGAACCTACAATTTTCAAGGCAGGCACCTTAAAATTGAGCTACTTCACTGCTCTTCTAAATGTCAGCAGTTGAAAATTTATCACTTATTTTTTTATTTCTTTTAATGCAAGTCTTTCTTGATTTAATGTGATTGTTATTAGAAGTAAATATCTTCTTTTACCTTACTTCATATTTTGATGATAATGTTGAGAATTGTCTAAGTATAAAATCAAATGTAGTGAATTTTTTTTCTTTTTACAATTTTTTTTTATTCAAGATTTGCGATTTGACTGAAATTGGTTTCAGGAAAAGTCAGACACAGTGACATTAACAACTTGCCAGCACATACAAGCAGCCACGCGTTGTTATGCAGATGCTATTCCATTAACATTAAAAAGTACTGTTTTGACATCATTGAATATTAGCAGTGATATAAAAGAGGTTAGTGTTATTTCATTAATCATGTGGTTTCAATGTTACATGATAGCTTTTTACTCATATAAATTTTAATCACTGTTTTACAAGTTTGTAAAATCCATATTTAGGACCTGTTAATGTACATGTATCATATTGAGTTTTGTGGCTGATGCAACATGAATAGCAGCATAATTTCCTTGTACTGGTAAAAAAGTTAATTCAAATTTAGTTAAAGATGGTAGATAAAATTCTGCAATATACTGGAATAAAATTGTGATAGACATTTATGTTAATTAATTTCCTCACTTCATTTCCTCATCCCAGTTTAATTTATACACTTTTTAAATCAGTTATGAGTAAATCAAAAGAGGAACTACATTGAATGAGTTGGCTGTGTGCCTCATATTATGAAATGTAACTACTCTTTAAATGTTTGAATATATTTTCTTAACCATGCATACATGTAGCTCGACTGTTCAATTACCAAGTAACATAAAATAAATATAATTTATTATCTTAGGTTAATTTCCTCCATTTCCACCATCCCCCACCCTTTCCATCTCGTTCATCTTTAGCTTAGTCGCATGTACATATCTAATCCCATTGCCATATATTCTCTTCTAACCATGATTAAGGTTTATACCAAAATATTGTATAGTGTGTGGCAAGACTGTATTATATCAGGTTAAAGTGCAGAATGTTTAATAGAAGTGGATAGGCAGTGGTATATTTAATGTGTGTCTAATATTGGGAATTAACACAAAAATTTTACAATAAGAAAGTCAGAGGAATTATTGAAGTATGATTAATTGTTTGTAAAGGCCCAGTTCTTGATGAAGCATTGTCAACTGTGAATGGGCGTGGTATAGAAGAGAGTGATAGTTGAAAGTAGTCCGTAGCGTGGAGGACGGAAGGGGCACAGCTGCAGACGCGAATGCTAAGTGACCACATGTGTTGTATCAAGTTGAATTTATTTCTATATTGGCAAAAGAAATATTGCATAATGGGCTCTTTAAGTACAGCAGACAACTGTTTCTAGACGATCTGAGTTTTCTGGTAGTTAAGTTGGTCAGTGGAGAGCGTGCTGTGTTGTGAACTAATGGATGGCTGGTGAGAATCTGCAGTTGTAGCGTAAGAAGTTTTTGAGTTGCCTTATACACAGTCAATAAATGATATTAGTTGCTGGTGGTGACAGGGAAGTGTGTATGTGATTTACCAATAAATGAAGAGTGAAGTATAGCGACCCGTGTAGTGATTTCATAAATTAGAGGAACTTGCAATCCAAACAATCCACATAACATACCACCACCATGTTTAAACCAATCACTGAGCCATAGTATTTTTATTGTGACCGAGTGACATACTTTTTATCAGATTGGAGGTTTTCTTGGCATTGTAAATGAATAAAATTTTCTTGGCTAGTTACCCGAGAAAATTTTATCCATACTTTTTATCGTGACAAGTCTGTTCATGTTTTTGTATTTGTCATGGCACTGCTGCCTTCATCTATGGTGAATGGTGGGTCCACTTTCCCTGTTATTCTTTGTTTTCATAACTGTAGTTGGTATTTATAAAAGAATTCAATTTTCTGTATCTCAATAAAATGATTTATTTTGTGTTTAATATATAATAAATTTCTATCATCCATGCCCTTTTTTTATCAGTGGAATGAGCAACCTTGGTGAGTAAGATAGGGCGAGTTCCTTCAGTCAGAGTTGTTCTGCAGTGGATTCGTCCTTTACTGTTACTCACTGGACAATCCACTGATGATCGTGTGTAAACTGGGCAAAAAAATAAAAAATGAAATAAAATACAGTTCTTCCATATTTTACTTACGTAGAGAGCAACAGCGAGATATCTGGAAGAAAATTTGTGGCCTAAGTAGGTCACAGAGAATTCATTATGAATAAATTTGTTCCCTGTTTTGTCAGTCTACATAACATTACCGTAAAATTTTGAAAGATGTTGCTATTAGTTTAAAAAAAGGTGATGGCAGAATAAACTCATTATATTATTCTTTACTTATTTCTATATTTTTTTTCATTCTGTAGTTATTTATTCAGAAGTATTCCTTTTAGCATAATCTTAAATTAATGTTTACTGCTTAGCCTTTTTTAAGTTTTAAAAAGTCAAAGTAAAAAAAAAAACAAAAAAAAAAAAAAAAACTCCTGGACTATCTCATTTTCACCAGCTTATATTTTGTATATTATCTTGCATAATATCTAATGTTTTTTTTTATTGAATTATGCATAAAAGATTTTGGTGTGGTATTTAGATATAAGAAACTCGTCTGCAAGTGAAAATTATCATCAATACCTGTGCTTCTAATTTTTATCCGGGTACTTTTTTCCCAAATCTAATGTGTCATTTTAATTTTTAGACTGTCTGGCTTTTATCAAATGAGTCAACTGGGCCTCTAGTTCAAAGAGTTTCAAAGAATATTATGGCTGTTAAATGCAAAGCAAGTCCTAAACACCCTTTAGGATACTTGCATTTTTCATTTTTTATGTCAAGACTGAAAGATAGAGTGGAAAATAAGTATTTTTGCAGTTGTACAGCATTCAGGGTATGTACTATGATATAACAATTGGTTTTTATTACCTTGCATGTATATTATTGAGCTTTTTCTAGTCTATTTATTCTTTTTAGGTTTCCAAAGTAGTTTTTTCTGTTTAGAATATGTTCTTTATTGTTTTATGTATTTATTTTTGGTATATTCTCTTTTATAATGTCTCCACTTCCTGTTCTTACACTCCTATTTTTATTTCTAATTTGAATTGGTTTGTCTTTCCTCAAACAGTCAACATGTCTACAAGCAGACCATAACTAATCGTTAACTTCCTCTGACTGCCATCCAGTACTTTTTACCTTAGTCAAATGTCAGAATTTTATTAATATCTTTGCCAGTATGCTCATCTTAAAATTTAATATGAACTACTTTTGAGATGGGTTACTTTTGTTTACTTACATTTGTATTAAAGAAAAGCTAATTTTAAAATGAAACAATTTTAGAGAAAAATATGAATTTAAACGAAGAGATAATGCCATCACTGATCAAAGCTGAAGATAAGAACCAAACACAAATACATTTCAGTGCTCCCTACTGGTGGAGGCAGAAATGGTCAAATACATATGGTATTGTGTCTTATGCAACATAGTCTGCTGCACAGGAAGGAGTCTTTGGGTGGTTTGGGGGTTACGAGTTAGGTATTTCGTGCAGTTTGCTTAACTGCATGTGTACAGTGTTTAGGAGGATTCTGTCTGGTTAGCCCACAGCTAGGGTATATCGGGCTCCCAGTGAACATATTCCCTTTTGAACTATCTTCAACCTTTTATTTAAACATTTTACATATTTGCCTATATTAAACATACTTCCCTTCTCACAGAGTGTCTTCCTGCAGTCCAATCCTTTGTGCCCATGCCATAGTTTTAAACTCCTTGTATATTTACCATTATGTTCTTAGTTCTGCAGAACGCATACTGGATCGGTACCTCTTAGTCTTTTTTTCGCCTTTGCATTATCTCTATCACCAGATATGTAGTCTTGTCGTGGGCATGTGGGCATGTACATAGCCTCTCTCAGACTGATATCTTCATGAGAGAAATATATCACTCATTTCTTGAGAAAATTCTTCACAACTTTCGTGTCTGGTTCAGGTACAAATATGACCTGGATGAATAGTCAAGAAACCCTCAGTTTTCTTAAGAGCAGAAATTATCTAGGCTTTACCTGCAACTTCTCTTGTATCCACATCACCACCCTTAATCTGAACATTTCTCTTCTGAAAGACTACACATTTCAGAGCCACAAATCTCAACATTACTTCAATATGACACTTACCAATTCTTATCAGAAAAACTTAATGATTCCTTTTAGCACTGAAATGATACATGTACTGAGGAATACCATTTTATAATTATCATTATTCATCGTCCAACCTTCTACATTGGTCTCAGTGCCAAATAGTTGTCTGTCATAATACATGGTCACAAATTCTAGATTGCAGCCCATGCCAGTTCTGTCAACTCCTTTGACTTCAACAATGGCTTCACATAATTAGTGCTGTCAGTTTTACCGAGCAATGTCCCATTTTAACTACATGAGCGGGGGGGGATTTGCTTTCCAGCATGTTAGAGATAGCAAGCATATATCTAGTTTTAATTTCCCCTCTCACCCTCCTTACCCAATCCATCTTTGGTAAAAGTATCATATGTATTTTATTTTTTGTATCTTTCATAATATATTTGTTTATTCTTATCTAAATCCTTCTGATTCAGTACATAGTACTTACCATCGACCATCTGCTTCTTGGACCCTTTTACCCGAGTCTAGCTGTAACCAATGACGTTGGCTTATTTATGCAGCAGACTTTGCACAGTACCTGTGCTGGGCATACCACATCTGTCATTCTCTCGTATAATTAAGTGGTCACTAATACCCATTAATCAGTGATGGGATTCTTGGCTTAATGAGTGAAGATCCCACTTCAATTCCAATATGGACTAGAATTTTTTTACGGGTCCTTTTAGTTCTGTCTAAAGCTTGCTTTATGTATGTGAATAGCTCTATGGTTCTGGTTGCAAAGAAAACTATTAATCTTGGTGAAATGGAAGTGGCCATCATACATTATTGACATATTGACATATATTAGTTTATAATTGCGTCTTCACCAGAGTCTGACCAACGTATAGGTCGTGGAGTGAGTTGTTGTTGTTATTATTTTTAAAAAATATTTCTGTTCTTGGCACTCTTGCTTCCTTCAGCTTCCGTAAGTGAGGGGTGGCACTTTTTCTACCCTTGTTTACTAGATGTGGAACTTCGATTTAGAAACTGTTCAATTACTTAATTTATTGAACCCATTAAGCTAGTTCTGCTAAGGTTGTATATACTTGATATACAAATACAATTCTAAAAGCTGAATTCAGTACAGTTGAAATCTTCAGATCTTTTCATATTTTGTGTATTCAAGATAACTTTTTTATGTACATAATAAGTTTTTGTTTCCATTAAGTTCTATAAATTTTTTTAAGTAAAAGTGTTTTGTGTAAACATTTGTTTTTTTTTAGGGTCAAGTTAAACATGCAAACAATAGAGATGATCCTACTTTCAAGAAATGTGTTCATTTTTATGCATGTGTGTGGGCATTTGCAAGTGATGCAAAGCTATCAGAAGAATTTGCCTATTACATAAACTTGGACAAACCACTTGTGATTCCAACATCATTGTCAAGTAGGTAAAAAAGTATTACTATACATAATTTATATGTTTAGATATTTTGTTTTTCCTCAGTATGAATAGATAGCTTATATGTGAAAAGATGTAGTAGCACCACATTGTTTCTCATGTCAGCCCATTTTTACTAGCAGAGTTCCCAGTGTTTCCTGGTCTAGTTGGCATTGATTTATCCATACACTACTTTTATCATGCAATGAGAAACATGTACCAAGTTTCATACAATTCGCACCATCCATTTCCGGAGTTAAAGCAAACCTAGATTCACCTGTGCCTTACCAAAAAAAGGAGTGGGTTGAAGTTAATTTACCCGTACACTATTTTTATTCCTCCCAAAAGGTACATGCCTACCGAGCTTCAGTGATTTCGTTCTGACCATTTCTGGTACTAAACTAAATTGTGACTTAGCAGTTCTAAGAGTGGGGTGGTTTGGAGGCTTTGATATGGAATGTCAGGTTTCATTTTCGTCCAGGTTACATTTCAACCTAATTACATTTGCTGCTCAAAAAATCGAAACTTGGATCATACGCACATTAACTCATACCACATACATATAAATTATCTGGAATGTAACTGTTTATTACAGCATCTAGCAGAAAATACAGATTTTGAATGGATTTTCAGAGTTTGAAAGCATGGATTCAAGGTTAAAATTTAACGTATGTCTTAAGATGTTATGACACATTTGTTTTACGAATAATCTAGAATTACCTGAAAACTGCCGAATCGATTTTTACCAAGTTTTCACAGAATCAAATATTAGATATGTCTCATTATGCTGACTAATCTGCTGCTGGAGCTAAAAATTTTCTCATTATGCTACTTCATCTGCCACTGGAGCTCAAAATTAAAATACAATCCTTACCTGTAATTTAGAATATCAGCTATTCTGAATTGTATATCAAGTATTCAGAACTAAAAATAAGATAGGATAGGGAAAATAAACAGTTACCCGTCACTTACCACAGATGAAGGCAGGAGGGCGAGACACGTAAAAAAACACAAAAACAAACGAATTGCACAATAATTCGACTTTTTAGTCTTAGTCATGTGGGAGGCGAGACATAAGGCAGGGGGAAAGATGTGGTCACATCCCAACCCGCCACATGAATGTGTGTTTTTACGTGTCTCGCCCTCCTGCCTTCATCTGTGGTAAGTGACGGGTAACTGTTTATTTTCCCTATCCTATCTTATTTTCAGTGCCTCGTGGCAGTTTCTTTGTTTCCTTTATCCAAGTATTCAGAACTAAGAAAGATATGAAAAAAATATTCTTTACTTTCGATTTGTTTCAGGGAGTTAAAAAACTGTGTTGCCCTTTTATTGTGATGATAGCCAGACACATTGTAGTTGTGGTGACAGAAATTGTGGTCAAAGAAAATCTCTATTATTTTCTTGTTATTAGTTTCTCGCATTCAATATAGCCATCTATGGTGTTTAAAAACTGAATATCTCGAATTAAAAGAAAGATTATTCCCAGTTTTGTTTAGCGTGCAAAATAGTAATAATAGTAAACTGCTTTTATTGCCTTCTTTAAAGGCCATGGTAAGATTTGTGTTTATGGTGGAGTATGCAACATCTAGTCATTTCATCTTTGACATTTGTTGCCATACATTCAGAATTTCATTGTTATGTAATGTTGGAACATAAGACATACCAAACATATCACTTGAGATTCTAAGCTTTAAAATGGTGAAAACTCAATAAAAATCTGGTCAGTAATTTGTAAGACATTTATGTGCTCTGTATTATAATTGGCGGTAAATTAATACTTGCAAAAAATGTTCTCTCAAAAGACACAGTTGTGATTAAAGTTTGTAAATTATCCTCACACAGTTCTAGAAGCAGGTTAATATAATTTTAAATAGTTCGTTGTCACTGTAGGTCATCAGGTAGCGTACCAAACAGCCTGACACAAAAAGTGGATAAATAATTAGAAAAAAGTCATCAAGTATGAGTTTAGTCCACCCCACATTTATTGCAATAGCTTAGAACATCGGACTGGTTGGCCACTAGATATGTACAAAATAGTTTTTAAAAAACATTTAAATACAAAATGCAAATACTTTCTTGTTTTTCTATTTCAAATACAAAATATAAAATGGTTTGAAATGTTGGTATTTAAATACAAAATAGGTATTTTTAAAATACTTTTATTAAAATAAAATACTTTTTGTTCACTTATTATCTATGCTATTTATTTTACTAAATTAATTGATTTTAACACTACTTCTTGTTTATACAAGTCATCCTTCATGATTAGTCTATGAGACATTTTTATTATAAAGTTCTACTGGAGCAGAACTAGAAAACTAGTATTTTTTGAACACTTTTTTAACGGTTTGATTTTTATTTAAGGAATCTAAACTAGTATCACTATCCCTTAAATACTGCAGTGTTTTTAGGTGTATGGCAGAGTTTGCACTGACCTGGCTATAGAAGAATCTGAGTGAGCACTCTACAAATATATAATAAGATACAGTCTGTAATCGTAGGCTTCCGCGGCCAGAGTCAGTTGATTCTTGGCTATCCGGGTCTTCTTCCAGGGCAGAACTGTCCTGGAAGAAGACCCCAGAATTAGGGGCGAAACATCGGTTTTAAGAAACATGACGTGGCGCCACCCGGATAGCCAAGAATCAAGATACAGTCTTTTATTTTTTTTCCAAGTTGGATTATATATATTTTGAAGTGTAGCACGTTTTCTTTCAGATATGTTATGATCAATGCAATAATCCGTCATACCCAGATAGCTTGGATAAAGACCAAATATTTGTCACGGTGCGTGCACAATCTATCGCTTTTAAAGCTAGTTTTGTGTTTTCCTTGTATTCCATAAATTCTTCAGCAATTTTATTATTGCAAATGTGACGGCACATAATTTTTGGTGGGTTTGATATTTACTGAATAACATCTGCAATTAGAGCCCTAAATGAATCATTTTCTACAGTCCATACTGGCGGCAGAGTGTCATCTACAAAATTCATAACTAACTTGTCACAATTGACTTCGGTAACACAATTCCTAGTTTGTATTTTGAGGTTTGAAATTTTAGTACTCCTCTTAAAGTTCACCATCATCTTTTCTCCAAAAATAAATACATAATATGTCTTTTCTTAAGCTACATTCACACTTGGATACTTGTATCAAGACTTGAATCGGGATTTATTTGTCAAGTCGCGGCACTTTACTTCTTTTCTTACTACCAAGACAACTGCATTAAAAACAAACAAAAATATTTCTAAGTAGGAACTTGAGGCACTTGCAGGGCCGGCAATAGGGGACTTGTGTGTGTGTGTGTGTGTGTGTGTGTGTGTGTGTGTGTGTGTGCGTGCACGCGTATGTGTGTGGAAAAGGGGGTGGGGGTGGGTGTAAGGGGGGAAAACGTACACCGGGGCCCCCACTGGTTACGTCACTGCTAAGAACGCTTACCCGGTGCCTGAGAATCCTAGCACCAGTCCTGGGCACATAACTTTCGGTACTGGTACTCAAAACAAGAATATCAAATAAATTGAATTCTTATTATATGGTTCAAAAAGTTTGTAGTAGCAGTAATGTTTCCTTTAAGAATTTTGGACATATTTTATAAATAGACATTATTCATATCTTTAAACAATACTTCAATATAAATGGAATGTTTTTGCTGTCATCCCAAAAACAGTGAAAACTATTAATAAACATTTTACAAATTGTAATCTGGCGAATCCGCAAGAATTAATGTAACATCGTACAACAGAGGTGATTAAAGTGGAAATTTAATTTTAAGTTAGGAACAAGATGTGTTTTGTATGATGTGCAGCGGTAAATAAAAACTTATTTTTGATGTTTTATTTACATTGTAAGAACTTGCATCCATCAAGCAAAACAAAACTGGAATTAAAAAAAAAAAAATATGCAAGTCGGTGGCAGCATCTTTAGATGTATCAGTGTTGTCAAATTCATTGTTATTTGTGCAACATTCCAAGTTGTCATTTGACTTTGGTTTGGTAATGTTGCCAATAGTTTGAATAAGTTTGTAAATCAATATTCATGATATAATATTAAATTAGGTTGTCTGGATCCTCATAAAGAAGGCATACTAAGCCATTGTGTCAGAGGTAGGACGGCCAGTTCCTTTCCTCTGAGACCTACTGTTTAACGCGGAGTCTGAACCACGAAACGACCTTGCATAACTCATATGACCAAACACAACTCTTCAATATTCCAGACCTCACTGGAATTTGAGATTGGGACCAGACCATGAGTTTTTAAAATAAGAACCTTAACCATTGAGCTACCTACCACACCACACATATTCATGATTTATGCAATACCGTCAGTAGGAAATGAAGAACCAAGAAAAGTATTTTGCATTTTTCAAATACAAAATATACCTGTAAAAGTATTTCAAATAAAATGCAAAATGCTTTTTGAATCAAAGTATTTTAATTACAAAATGAAAATAAGTATGTTGCATTTTGTATTTGTATTTCAAATACATGTATTTCAAATAATGCACCTCTCTATTGGCCACCAGCACAATTTGAATATTAAGGCTAATTGAAACTTCGTCAACCGTAGATTGCAAGATTCTTCAGATAAAAGGAAATTAATAATTGAGTCAGCTTTACACCATATTACTTTTAATGTCACCACTAATGTTCTTCTGTATTCTGCACTGTTCAAACTTTATGGAACACACGCATTGTTCCGGCTAAACACATTCAGTCTTCTTCATGATGCTTAATACACCACACTATTCCTATAGTGTCTCACATTACACGACGCGAGCCGCCCACCCCCATAGTTAGGTCACGACTGACTTGAAGCAATGTATTCGTCCGCTTACCCAAGTACTATTTGCTGATTGGCAGACAAAGACTGTGATGTGACAAGTTTCTGAGTTTTTCCTTGTTTTTGTTTTGTAGGTAGATAGATAAATGTAATTCAGAAAGTTATGAAACTGGTAAAGGAAAACTAAATTTTAACCTCTTTTTTAATAAAATTCTACTTAATTATCTTTAGGGTAAAATATTTTTCTTTAGTATGTAGTACAATTGCATTAACCTAAGAAAATAGGCAATTGGCAAAGATGTCTGTATGTGGGGTGATTCTTGATCTAGTGAATCGTTTCTTAAGATTTACGTAAAGAGAAACATTTCTGGTTGCCATGTGGGGTGTTAGTGAAAGCATTGTGCTCAATAAGGAACTACTTTTTTTCTCTTTCAGGCATGTACGCTCTTTCCTAACCATTACTCCAGCAATGCTGAATAATAATTTACACTGATGGTTTTGCCTTCTTTTACAGAAAAGGGTGTAGGCAGTGCCAGATCTAGAGATGAAAAAGGGGGGAGGGGAGGCAAACCAGGGCACTTGCCCTGGGTGGCAACTTCAGGGGAATGGCAAAATTTGCTTGATAGGAGCAAATTTATGTCACAATGAGGCATTTTTTTTTTAGCTCCGTTACCGCCCCAGCAAAATAATGTTTGTAGGGGTGGCAAAATAATGTTTAATGGGCAGCAAAATCACAGTTTTTACCCCTGCTCAGAATATTCCTAGATCTGGCACTGGGTGTATGTCCTGTTTTCCACTCATGGAATACATTTTGCCTCTGGACCATTTTGGACTGCTGTTCCATCCCCGACTTATATTCCAGGTTTCAGTAATCTTGCAAAATGATGGAACTTGCATATTCCTCACTTTTGATTCAAAGTTTCTTGGCCAAATAAGACATATTTCTTGTTTCACAATATCCCTGCTCCACTGCTCATCATATATTCCAGAATATTCATCCTGTTTTTTTTTTTTTTTTTTTTTTTTTTTTTTTTTTTTTTTTTTTTACCGTTTAGTGATACTGGCTCGCTACGAGACACCCATGACTTAAAAACTCTTATGCTAAGCATTTTTAATGCAGTTACTTCACAGTCAACTGAACTCGTGTCTCAGATTGACAGGCAGTCTACTGAGTTTCAGTCTGTTGTTATAGTACTTATGAAAAGATTGAGGGTATTATTTACAATGTTAATAGGCCATTTGGGAGTTATATAATGATATTAACGAAAAACTGGAACAAACTTCTACTTTTCTGCAATGATAGTGTGCTGGGTTGGAAGGAAACAGTAAGAAACTTACCAATTGTGAAAGTAGGGTAACTGCAATGGAAGAAACTGATAATGACTTACCCACAAGATGGGAGATATCGGGTCTAATACATCTTACATTTGAGAGACTTGTGAAATTTCCAACTGTGATTTAATTCAAGTACAACAAAACTTGTTAGACATCTATCATTTGGGAATATCAACTGTATGCTAAACAAGTCTTTGTTTCACGTAACTCCTTTTAGTAACAGATTATCTCCTACGCCACTGAGACTTTTCATGTAATTAAAACTTCAGGTTTGTCAAGGTTATGAGAAAAGAAGCTGTTTTAACGAAGTTTTATATGCATGAATGCCTCTCATAGCTGTGTAAGGAAACTATTATCATGATGTTCTTTCTGAAACTATTTCGCTCGCGTGTGTATGCTGCCGCACTGAATCTTACTCTACTGTATGTGATAGCTGACTGTTCTCCACTGAGTGGACCATGCCACTGTTCACTTAGTCATGGCACAGGCAACTCTGAATCTTACTCGAAACTCTCACCACTGTTGTCCGCCCCTCACTAAGAGACGCCTACACTGTTTTACAATGTTTGACATCCGGTTTAAGAGTCTCCCCTACTCTAGTTTTCAGCTGTTCACGACAAGCTGTTTATTTGACACAGACATAATAAGAAAATAAAAGCCTCATTCAGTCACAGCACCCTTTTTCTTGTTTATTTCAACATTGGTAAATAAAATGAAAAATACATAAATAAAAGATAGGAAGGGGCTTCTCTCCTATTGCATTTGAACCTGGGAACAAAAAATAACAATTGGCTGGTGGTATTACGTAGTTAAACAGCTTGTTGTTTCTACTTAAAGAAAATCAAAGGAATAGCTTATTGCTAGTAGAGAATAAAATGTTAATAAAACATGAAAAAAAGCTGTTTTAAGGAAAACTACATATACATACACCAGGAAAATATTTCTAAAAAATTATTCTATAAAATTTACCAGCGCTTGGGAACGTATCATTTCACAGTGTAAAATTAAAAAAAAAATACTCTCGTAAAATTGACTCCAAACAAAATAAATATTTCTTTATTGTTCTGCATGACATTTATATGACAAATCTTTTATCATATTCTTTCTTTGTAAATTCTTTCTAGTTAACTTTATTAGCATTCACAATGCACACACCACCACAATCACTTTCTTTTCAGTATTAAACATTCACAATAGCCTGGCATGCTTTATATACGGAGAATTATACTCTAATTAATCTTCTCTTAGAAGCAATAAGAAATTTATTATTGTAACCAAAGATGAGGCGAAATGGACTTAGTAGTTGCTAAATGTTGACATTTGAAAATATTTCTTTGCCTCATGCTTACAATTGAACCAACTTACATTTGGCTAAACATGGCCCACATAATCTGTACAATTCCAACCATCCATCTTCCAGTCCACAAATAATTCATTTCTCAGGGAAATAATATTCAGCAGATTCTGGGCGTTTATCATAATAGACACACAATTTTAGTCATGATATTCATTCCTTATTGCACTATTTCCTTTACAGAGGGATTCTCTGAATGAAACATCAAGTTTAAAGTGTCCTCTCTATAGCTCATTATGCCAGTTTCTCTGTACTGGTATTTTTTCTTTCCAGCCCAATCCTCTAGCAAAGGATCCATGATTGTAAAATGACAGCTGCGATGGGCCGACCTCTTGGTCTGAATGCCTAATATTCGTATTCCTAAACAAGTGTTCTACTCAGAGCTAATGGTGGGTAAAAGTGGTGTTGGTGGTTAGAGGAAGTGATTTAACGACGCTACCAAGGCTGGTATGAAGATGTGTCACATTGACCATAACAACTTTGAAACCTTTGCCCTTGACCGTTCACCCTGGATGTCACTTGTTCATCATGGAACCATATTATTTGAAGAAAATTGCCAATGATCAGTGAATGAAAAGAGGCAGTGCAGAAAAGAAGATGAACAAATGAACAGTTGAGGAAAAATGGCAGCACCTTGGCTGTCTTTCCTAGGAATGCCTGTCGTCATTGCAGCAAAGTGTGTGCTTCTCGCATTGGATTCCACACCTCCTTCAGACACACACGAAGAGGCATTCTGCTTGGAAGACCAACCTACTTGATCTCGAGTGTTATTCTTCCCATTCCTTCTTTTTTTTTTTTTTTTTGCTGTTGTCAGTCTTTAGACTGGTTTGATGCAATCCTCCATCCCTTCCTATCCTGTGCTAACCTTTTCAGTTTCTACATACCCCTTACAACCCACGTCCTCATATATCTGCTTCATATATTCTAATCTCTGTCTACCTCTACAGTTCTTACCTTCGACTGTTCCCTCCACTAACAAATTAACCAATCCAGCATGTCTCAAAATATGACCTAAAAGCCTGTCTCTTCTTCCTGTAAGCTTCTTCCATAAACTTCTTTTCTCACCCATCATTTCCAAAATTCGTTCATTTCTTACTTTGTCTGTCCACCTAATTTTTAGCATTCTTCTGTAACACCACATTTCAAATGCTTCAAGTTTCTTTCTTTCCGGTATTCCTAAAGTCCATGTTTCGCTACCGTAAAGTGCTGTGCTCCACACATAGAGTTTTAAAAAGTTCTTTCTATTTCCTAGATCAATATTTGAAACTAAAAGGTTTCTCTTTTCATGAAGGCTCTTTTTGCTAGTGCTATTCTGCTTTTAACATCATTCCTGCTTCGGCCATCGGTTGTAATTTTGCTTCCCAAGTAACAGAACTCACTCACCTCTCCTATAGCATCCGATCCTATTTTTATATTTAATCTGCTACTATTAGTATCATTTCTGCTACATTTCATCACTTTTGTCTTACTTTGATTTATATTCAGTCCAAAATCTTCCTTCAGTATTTTGTTCATGCCAATATCCTCAGCCTCTCTGCTAACAAGACAATGTCATCAGCAAATCGTAGCATACTGATTTTTTCTCCCTGAAAACTTATGTCACATGGAAATTTTTCTATGACTTTCTTCATTGCTTCTTCTACATACAAGTTGAATATTAACGGGGATAGACTACAACCTTGTCTCACACCCTTTTTAACCGATGCATGTCTCTCGTGATTCTCTACTTTTATTACAGCCACTTAATTCTTATATAGTTTATAGAGTATTCTTCTATCTCGATACTTTAGACCTGACTTCTTTAAAATTTTGAACATCTTGTCCCACCTAACATTATCAAAAGCTTTTTCTAAATCAACAAATGCCATAAAAGTATCTTTGTTTTTCTTGATTCGCCCTTCAAGTATTAATCTTAAAGACAGAATTGCTTCCCTTGTACCGCGATTTTTCCTAAACCCAAACTGATCTTCACCTACTATCTCTTCTACTACCCTTTCCATCCTTCTGTATATTATTCTGGTCAGTAATTTTGAAGCATGTGATGTTAGACTAATAGTGCGATAATTCTCACATTTGTCGGCTTGTGCTTTCTTTGGAAGTGTGAAGATGATATTTTTGTTGAAATCAGTTGGAATTTCTCCTGTTTCATAACTTTTTGATACCAGCTTGTATAATCTTTCGATTCCTTCCTCTCCTAGAGATTTAAGAAGTTCTGCAGGGATCTCATCAATTCCAACTGCCTTAGTTGCGTTTAAGTCATTCAGAGCTTTATTAAATTCTGTTCTCAAAACAGGATTCTCCTAAGTCATCAATGTCGACATCGCCTTCCTTTTCCAATACACTATTGTTCAAGTCGTCCCCATCATACAGTTTCTCAATGTATTCCTTCCATCGGTTAGCTCTATCTTCTGAGCTTAAAAGCGGTTTCCCATTGGCAGCTTTAATGTTCATACCTCTTTTATTCATTTCTCCAAAATTCTGTTTGATCTTTCTATATGCAACGTCTACTTTTCCTACGACCATTTCCGTTTCTACTTCTTCACACTTTTCTTGTAGCCATTTTTCTTTTGGTATTTTGCATTTCCTATTTATTTGATTTCTAAATTGCCTGTACTGCTCTCTTCCTGCTTCATATTGAGAATTTTTATACCTTCTCCTCTGATTCATCAGCTCCAAAATTTCTTCTGTGATCCAAGGTTTTCGGGCAGCTTGTTCCCTAAAAGCCTAATGTTTCTTTGCCAGCTTTCATTATTTCGGTCTTTAATGCATTCCATTCGTCCTCGGTTGAGCTCCTTTCACAGTTACTTCTTAGACCTAAGTCTGCCATTTCTGCAAATTTTTCTCTTGTGCTAGATTGTTTCAGCTTATTCACTGCCAGTCTGTTCTGCTTATGTTGCTTCCTTATTCGCTTGAATTTCAGCCTGCACTTCATTACTATCAAATTATGGTCCAAGTCTATGTCTGCTCCTGGGTACGCTTTACAGTCTAGAACTTGATTCCTGAATCTCTGTTTGACCATGATATAATCTAGCTGATATCTGCCTGTATCCCCAGGACATTTCCAGGTGTATGTTCTTCTTGCATGGTTCTTAAACAGCGTGTTCGCCACTACTAGCTTATATCTTTCACAAAATTCAAGCAACCTGCTTCCTCGCTCATTTCTTTCTCCTAGACCAAAACTTCCTACAGTATTCCCCTCTTTTCCTTCTCCAATCACCCATGATTATTAGATTTTCCTCTCCTTTCACATATTGGATTAATTCTTCAAATTCAGCGTATATTTTTTCTATTTCATCGCCATCTTCCTGTGACGTTGGCATATATACTTGTACTAATTTGGTTTGGACGGGCTTAGTTTCTAACCTCATCAAAATAATCCTGTCACTAAACTGTTCATAATATCTCACCCGTTTCCCTACTTTCTTGTTCATTACAAATCCTACACCAGTGTCTCCATTGACAGCTTGTGTGCTAATTATCCTGTGTTCCCCAGACCAGAAATCCTGTGTGTCTTTCCATTTAATCTCACTAATCCCAACAACATCTAACTTAAGTTGTTCCGTCTCCCTTTTTAAGTTTTCTAATCTACCTGCCCTATTCAGACTTCTAACATTCCACGCTCCGACTCATAGAATGTTTCTATCCATTCTGATGACTCCTCCCTGAGCAGTCCCCACCCGGAGATCCGATAGGGGGACTATTTTACCTCTGGAATATTTTACCCAGGAAGAAGCTATGATATATGTAATTTGAGAGGATTACATGTCCTCGGGATACCCTTTGGGTCTTTAATGCAGTGGTTTCCCGTCGCCTTCTGCATCCCCATGCCGTTGATCATTTCTGATTCATCCGCCTTTAGGGGCCGTTTCCAACCACAAGGGCAAGAGGGTGCCCTGAACCACTCCCTGCTCTTCCGCCCTCCTTTCGGAGGCTGTTGGCAAGCAGTGGGTGACTCCTTATACCGGGAATCTTTCAGTCGCCAGAGCCTCATCCGTGCAAACAGGGTGCACCACGTGAAGGAGACGTTGACATTTGGTTGGAAAAGACTAGTATTGTCTCTCACAAACCCTTACACCCCCCTATTCCTTCTAGTAATTTCAAATCCGAGCAACACAACCCAATCAATCACTTGTTGCACATGCAAATCTAAAATCACAGTCTTTTTCTGTGATATGCCATTCACATTAGATTCTAAGCAAACCTTTAAGCCCATCAAAAACGACAGGTTGAACAGAGTGTTCTCTCAAGTCATGACTTCACAGTTGCTTTTAAAACTAAAAAGAATTTTTATAAAATAAAGCTCAATGCAATTCCTCATGTGTTGCACTATAGCAAAAAGTTTCAGTTGTCATTCTGGGCCAAGCCGCAGTTTAACCTACGCTAAAATTGCTACTAGAAAATGAATGCTTTAATCACACTCAAATTAATACATGCACTGTATCACATTAGTGACATCGTGCATCCCGATATAAACTTAATCCAAAATCTTCATGTGTCCTTATATCTTTCTTTTTTGTTATCTGTGAATCAGATTGATATTATTTTTGAATGGCAAACCAAATTAAAATAAATCTTAACAATTTTTTTTATGCCTCATAATATTGGTCTAGACTGCATAGATTGTGATCAGTGTGGAACTACTTTCGTTCAAACTAAATAATGATTTCAGAAATAGGACACTCTTGAAAAATATTAAAAAATTATTAAAAAAAAACTAAATTACTCATGCCCTTTGCTGTAACATCAAATTCCAGTTGTTATTCTGATTGAGTCTAAATAACAATGTAATAAAAATTGTCACTAACATTGCTGATTGAAAATTAAAGCTTATACCTATGGGCAGGTAATTTAATGAATATTAAATGAAAATAAGCAACTAATATTTAACATGTTTATTTAAACCAAATAAATACGTTTCTTTAAGTGTTCTGGCAATTCCTTTATTCGTGGATGCTTAGCTAAATAGGACTGTTATTAAGTAATGCACATAACCTCAAACAACATCTCTGATTGTTGTTAGTTGGGCAGTGAAGGTTGGAAGTGTGACATCATAGCGTGATGTCACCATATAGCAGCTACATCGTGAGCAAGATTAACATTTTATATGTATAGATTGTCCTCAGCATCTGTATGAGCACTATGATATACTTCAACAGACATTACTTGATGTGTCAAAATAGAAACTCTTACAGCCTTAATCTTCCTCAGTTACATCTATCTTCTAAATGGAGACATTTTTTGTTGAGCAAATATTTTTATATTTTTCTGGTTGGCATTCTACATTTACTACTGCATATACTTTCCCATCACTATTATGGACATAAAGTTGAAGAAGATGTACATCTTTTTAAATTTTGTTTACAAAAATCATTGTGCTTGAGCATTAGAGCTTCAGTTACGGAACTTACATCCTCAATTTGGATTGTAATCTCCTCACTTCTGTTAAATGAGTTAATTTTTATTTGACAGCACTCAATTCTCTTTTCATACTTTGTAAATACTAATTGTTTCTTTCGAAACTTTCTTTAATATCTGCAAATTCATTGCCAGAATTGCCCTGAGCTGAGTATTTGTTTTAGTCTGTGTATCCAGTATATTTTGAAAATGCACAATGAACATTCATTTCTACACACTGCTCCATCAATGTTTTCAGCATTTCACTCATTTTGAGAAAGATTCACCTCCCCCCCCCCCCCCTCTTGCCAATATAATAGCGATTTCTTGATATGTAATCATGCTGTTAGATCAAGGCAATACTGAAGTTAAAAAAATTCTGGAATGCTGACTCCCTTTTAATTTTCTCCCAAAGGAATGTACTTTGATCAGACTACGCATTAAATTTTATTCCAGTCTATTAACTTTAATATGGACGCTCCAAAAAAAAAAAAAAAAAAAATGTGGTTTTGGAAATTTTCTGTTCTTGTTTAATTAATGAGAAAACAAAAACTTTCTCTTAAGGAGATCATAATTTAAAACTTGGAATTATCACTGTTCTGCTTGTAAGACCCAAGGCCGATACATACTCTGCAAATCACAAAACTGTGGATGGCAGAGGGTGCTCAGCACCAAACCTAATCTCTTTGTTGTGCATTCCAATCCCTAATGGTACGAGGAAAAAAAGAATTCATATAAGAATCAGTGTGGCACCTTATTTCTCTAATTTTATCTTTCCTGTCATTCTGACCCAAATACACTCCTGGAAATTGAAATAAGAACACATTGACGCCGGTGTGTAAGACCCACCATACTTGCTCCGGACACTACGAGAGGGCTGTACAAGCAATTATCAAACTCACGGCACAGCGGACACACCAGGAACAGCAGTGTTGGCTGTCGAAGGGCGCTAGCTGTGCAGTGGTGGGGCACCGCCGCAGTCAGTGTCAGCCAGTTTGCCGTGGTATACGGAGCTCCATCTCGGTCTTTAACACTGGTAGCATGCCGCGACAGCGTGTACGTGAACCGTATGTGCAGTTGACGGACTTTGAACGAGGGCGTATAGTGGGCATGCGGGAGGCCGGGTGGATGTACCGCCGAATTGCTCAACATGTGGGGGCGCGAGGTCTCCACAGTACATCGATGTTGTCCCTAGTGGTCGGCGGAAGGTGCACGTGCCCGTCGACCTGGGTCCGGACAGCAGCGACGCACGGACGCAAGCCAAGACCGTCGCATCCTACGCAGTGCCGTAGGGGACCGCACCGCCACTTCCCGGCAAATTAGGGACACTGTTGCTCCTGGGGTATCAGAGAGGACCATTCGCAACCGTCTCCATGAAGCTGGGCTACGGTCCCGCGCACCGTTATGTCGTCTTCCGCTCATGCCCCAACATTGTGCAGCCCGCCTCCAGTGGTGTCGCGACAGGCGTGTATGGAGGGACAAATGGAGACGTGTCGTCTTCATTGATGAGAGTCGCTTCTGCCTTGGTGCCAATGATGGTCGTATGCATGTTTGGCGCCGTGCAGGTGAGTGCCACAATCAGGACTGCATACGACCGAGGCACACAGGGCCAACACCCGGCTTCATGGTGTGGGGAGCGATCTCCTACACTGGCCGTACACCTCTGGTGATCGTCGAGGGGACACTGAACAGTGCACGGTACATTCAAACCGTCATCGAACTCATCGTTCTACCATTCCTAGACCGGCAAGGGAACATGCTGTTCCAACAGGACAATGCATGTCCACATGTATCCCGTGCCACCCAACGTGCTCTAGAAGGTGTAAGTCAACTACCCTGGCCAGCGAGATCTCCAGATCTGTCCCCCATTGAGCATGTTTGGGACTGGATGACACGTCGTCTCACGCGGTCTGCACGTCCAGCACGAACGCTGGTCTAGCTGAGGCGCCAGGTGGAAATGGCTTGGCATGCCGTTCCACAGGACTACATCCAGCACCTCTACGATCGTCTCCATGGGAGAATTGCAGCCTGCATTGCTGCAAAAGGAGGATATACACGGTACTAGTGCCGACATTGTGCATGCTCTGTTGCCTGTATCTATGTGCCTATGGTTCTGTCTGTGTGATCATGTGTTGTATCTGACACCAGGAATGTGTATATAAAGTTTCCCATTCCTGGGGCAATGAATTTACGGTGTTCTTATTTCAATTTCCAGGAGTGTAGGTTGGTGGACGAAGTATTTCACTACACTCGTAAGTGAAAGTGGGAGTACGCATGTTTACCAATAAGTTTATACGAAACGTGCGTCGTCTATCTACCAGAGACTCCCAGCCTAGTTTACTAATCAGTTCTGTAACGCTGTCATAAGGACTGTAGCAAGCGGTCACGAATCGAGCGGCTCTTCTCTGTACTTTCTCTGTACTCTCAATCAGCCCCTTACGAAACGGATCCCAAATGGCACAACAATAGTCGAAATGTGGACGCACAAGAGATTTGTACGCTATCTTCTTTGTTTGTTCATTACAATTTTTCAAAATTCGACCTAGGAACCGCAGCCTAGAATTAGCTCTACCTACCAACGTATCAATATGTAAGTCCCATTTCATGTTCCTTTGTACTGTTACTCCCAAATCTTTCATTGAATCGACCATATCAATAACTGAACTGTTTACCTTGTATTTCTGAACAATTCGATTCTTTTTGTTAGTTATGCTCATTGTCTTACAATTTAGTGTGAGTTGCCACTCAGCGCACCATGCCAAAATAACATCCAGATCACGCTGAATTGCTAAACAATAGGCCAAATTCCTTACTTCCCTATAAATAACCGCATCATCAGCAAACAATCTAAAAAGGCTTTTAACTTTGTCTCCGAGATCGTTTATAAAAATTAAGAAAAGAAGTGGTTCTATTACACTTGCTTGAGGTACCCTCGATGTAACATCTAGATTAGAAGAACTTTCTCCTTCAACAATGACATACTGCGATCGACCAGTTAGAAAATCCTTTATCCATTCGCAAAGCTGATCCGATATACCATACGCTCGTAGTTTCGCTAAAAGGCTGTTGTGTGGCACAGAGTCAAAGGCTTTCTGAAAATCTAAAAAAATTGCATCTACTTGTGAACCTGCATCAATAACTTTCATTATGTCGTGTGTAAATAGGGCCAGCTGTGTTTCACATGATCTTTCCTTCCGAAATCCGTGTTGCGTCTGCACGGCGCTAATGTAGAATAAGTGCAGTAAATTAGATTGGGTATACAGTATATGGCCTTTTAAATTTACTGAAATACATTGTATATCATTAAAGTACACTTGTGACACGAATAAAAAATGTTTCCACTTGGGAATTACAACGTCGTGATTTTACTGACCATGTATAAGTTGCGTCTGCACGGTGCTAATGCAGAATAAGTGCGAAAATTAGATTGGGTATATATGGCTTTTTAAATTTACTGACATACATCGTATATCATTAAAGTAAACTTTTTACTGAAATTTACTGAAATACATTGTATATCATTAAAGTATACTTGTGACACGAATAAAAAATGGTTCCACTTGGGAATTACAATGTCGTGATATTACTGACCATGTATAAGTTGCGTCTGCACGGCGCTAGTACAGAATAAGTGTGAAAATTAGATTGGGTATATATGGCCTTTAAATTTACTGAAATACATCGTATATCATTAAAGTACACTTGTGACACTAATAAAACATGGTTCCACTTAGGAATTACAACGTCGTGATTTTACTGACTATCTATAAGTTGCGTCTGCACGGCGCTAATACAGAATAAGTGCGAAAATTGGATTGGGTATATATGGCTTTTTAAAGTTACTGAAATACATTGTATATCATTAAAGTATACTTGTGACACGAATAAAAAATGGTTCCACTTGGGAATTACAATGTCGTGATATTACTGACCATGTATAAGTTGCGTCTGCACGGCGCTAGTACAGAATAAGTGTGAAAATTAGATTGGGTATATATGGCTTTTTAAATTTACTGAAATACATCGTATATGATTAAAATACACTTGTGATACGAATAAAACTTGGTTCCACTTGGAAATTTAAAAGGTGGTGATTTTGTTGACCGTGTATGAGTTGCGTCTACACGGCGCTAGTGCAGAATAAGCGTGAAAATTAGATTGGTAAATATGGCTTTTTAAATTTACTGAAACAAATCATATATTATTAAAAGACACTTGTGAAACGAATAAAACATGGTTCCACTTGGAAATGTAAAAGGGGGTGTATGATATTCGTCTTAAACTATATTTCAAATGCGCACGTTCCTACAACTTTCTTTTCCTGTGTGCACTGGCGGCGCCGTCTTAAGGCGGCAGGTAGGAACTATATACCCTGAGAAATCACAGCCTTCTAATCACACCTATTCTATGTGTACATTTATTAATTTTTTGAGGAATAACTTTTTTTTTTTTTTATCAGTTAGGCCCTCTTCACACTGCGCAATTATGAGACGACGCGACTGAGATTTGAGTATCATCAATTTGAGTTGCCTGCGAGTACGATACCCACAGGTGACCTAGTACTACACACTGAGGATACTGTGATCCGACCGTGAAGCGATACAGTCTGCCACTAGCCGTGGTGAGCATTGTGGCTTCTGATCGAGTTTTTCATAATGTCAAGTGAAGATTCGTCAAGTGATGATAATGTGTGTGTCACCTATTATTATTACAATTATTATAGAAAAAGAAAAATCAGAAGAATGTGGTGCCATCCATATATAGAAAGGAATGTTCACTGCCGTTTAATAATTATAAAACAATTTATGGAGTAATATGTGATAATAACAAAACAATTAGTTAAGTAAACGCATTTTTAAAATAAAGTACCTAATTAAATAAATTGTATCATAGAAGTTTCGTGTTGGGATTCTTGCTGTTTTTGTCTGGAGAAACTCCATGAATGTGGTATCTACATCAGTGGTTGATATTCCACGTTTAGGGCCAGGTCTCTTTTTATTTTGGTTGGAGGGCTGAGGTTGTCCAGTTGGTGGTTGACACAGTGGTAATTGCTGGATATTGATTGATGGTGGCTTCTGTGAAGATAGATCCATACTGGAAGCTGATTGTTGTGGTAGTGATGAGGGAAGGGTGATCTTCTGAGATCTACCTGGGTTTTGCAGAATGTCATTGACACTTTCGTCAAATTCAGGGTGAGGTAATTGTAAGATCGACGGCACATTTCCAGGGGCAGCAGGTGTGTTCGTCTTTATGAATGGTTGCGCAAATTTCATTCCTTCCATTAAGTATTACGTTTTTCTTTTCTTTGATCCTGAGCCAGAAGGTAGGGGTCTCAAATGTCGAACAAAAACTGACCTCAAGTTCTTCCACCTTTCTTTACATAGTGAAGCTGAAACATAAACGAAAGTAACCTGACAGTGATGGTAAATAATAGCAAATAACGATCATTTATGAAATTGTGAAATTGAAACTAGTAACAGAGATATTAAACTAATGAAAAACAAATCAACGTCCAAGGTACCTAACGTGATGTTAATTAAATTTTCTGGCAATTAGTTAGGATTGCCACCCATACTCTGTAGTAGTGTACTGTACTCTCTTCAGATGGTGTGCTCAATAATCTATGAAAGTAACAGAGTACGTTAAAATACTCCTTTTAGCCAACACGCATTCTCATCTCGCTGGTTGACTTTATAGATACGAAAATTTCATCAGAACGAAACCGTGGGATTTGTCCGCTACTTTGCCGCATTCGACCGATAACGTAGCAATACCTTCTCCTGTCTTGGGCAATTTGGCCGCAGTCAGCTGACCACGTACTTTCTGTTCAAATAGTTTATTCTTTTGTGGTCAATGCCCCTGGCCCATTGATTTTATTCGTACATTGTGTAATTGTGTTGTGTACATAGCCAAACTATCACCTATTAGATATGAACATTTTGTGTGTGCTTTTGAACCTTTAAAACTGCAAATTGCTATTGATCATTTTATATGAACAAAAATACTGCTAAATGAGTTTCTTGGAAAACTCGATGATAAAAATTTTACTGATTTGTCAACTTCTAAAAAAATGACAGTACATATTCAATAAAAGTGAAGATTTTTCATTGAAATAATTTCTTTTACCCGTACTGGCCAGTTCTACCAGTACATCCATTGCGAGAGAGTTTTCTCTGTCATGAATGCAAAGCGGAGAAATGAAACAAACAAATCTTCGCTCAACTTATTGAAGTATTAGTTCATCATATATTTTTATTTAAATATAGACTTTACATATGCTGTCGAAATGTTTAGAAAAAATAAGTATTTGTTGAATGTCTCAAATAGCAATGAAAAATAAGCGTTCAAGCACTAACAAAAATCGTACACTTTTTTCCATACAACGTACTGTATTTTTGCCATCCCAAAACATAAACGTACTCACATTGTTCCAAGGAAAGGTGGCAACCCTACAGTAGTATCTTGATTTAACACAATGCACCAAAAAATATTTAATATTTACCACCGACTACGTAAGATCCCATATTCTCATAGTTCATAATTACAACTTCTTAAATTTCTTGACAAATGACAAGTTTCTAATTACAAATGACAACTAACAAAAAAATAAATATAACTTCATTTTTTACTAAACTGTTTGTTGATTGTTACAAAAATGCTTGATGTTAAATAATTTGCTTGTTGGCTAAATGATGGAGACTGATTGCTCCCTCCTTCCCTTAAACTTAATAATATTACGATTATTTTCCCTGCAGTGAGTACTCGGAGAACGTAACAATGTAGCATTGTCAGAATCTTGCACAACAATCTATACACGCCAAATATTAAATTAAACGAGATTGAAATAGTTTTATAATTTAAAGAACATTACTGATTAAAAGTTCTGACAGTTAAATAAATGACAAAAACAATATAAAATACCATTGATACTCCACAAACTTTCCGCAATGCTTCAAAATAAAATCTAAGTAACTTAATTGAATCTAAATTGTTTAATAAGAACGAAAATAGAAACAAGAAGGTGTCAAACGGAATTATAAAGTAATTAGTTGTGCCATACACATACCTGACTTTTTCATCTGCTTCCCCACTTCAGCCCAACTTTTCTCCATGACGTCCTTCCTCGAATACTGAGGCAAACTGTAACTATACGGTTCGGGATGTTTTTCAGTTTCACTCACAAACTTAATATTGAATGCGTGATCATCCGCCATGTTTCACAAGACTCGTGAGAGACGCGACTGGCCAACTTCCTTGCAGGTCGCCTGAGACTGGTAGAATACCCGTACGATACCCGTAGGATACGCGTCTCTCGAGAATCGCGCCGTTTGTGCCTCCCCATTACACAACATTGGAAGTGATTTACTGGATACTCTCAAGATACTAGAGTCTCCATCGCGTCGCTTCGTAATTGCACAGTGTGAAGAGGGCCTTAGTCTCCAAATTTTGGGAGAAGAAGTAAAGATTCAGAGAGATAATACCTTTCTGCGAGTCAAACGCATGGAAAAGAAGCAGCAAAAAATTTAAGTTATAAATGGTGGAGAAACCAAGCCGAAAAGGCTATAACGGAGGGCGAAAGGACGTCTGTAAGGGGCAGAGGAGGCCGTTAACTTTTTTTTATATATATATATGAAGATTAACCAAAACCAATAAAATCATAATCTAAACTTGTCTTTCAAATCTTATTTCCCCATTAAAACTTTTATCATTACTTTTTAAATCTAGTTTCTTTCAATACCAAATAGAATTTCCGTGTGCAAATCAGTAATCATGAAATATTAAACACAAACGTCTATTGAGCAGTAGTCCTGCCACCATACTTTTGAAATTAAATATTTCTCCTTAATTTTATAAAATGAAATTAACATCAATCTCACTATTTTTTATTGTTCTTTCGTCTGGTATGCATCCCCACAATTATGCTTCCATCACACGAGGTGTTGTTTGCCGCCTCTAATTGAACAGCTGCGAGTAATCGCTTCGAGTGACAAAGTAATCGCTGCAATTGACTGCACTAGCAACTATCAAAAATAGCAGTGATTCAATTTGAACACGTTCAATTCTCATCGCCAGTAGCGCTCACGTGACCTAGTAGCCGCTGTTGTTGCTTCGTCTGACAGCTCAACCGCTAGTCTTTTTATTGTTGTCAGAACTCGGAAGTAGCGTTCACCATTTTTTTACTTGTTTGTTGGTTATTTTTAATTTTGTCATCATGGAAAACCGGGACGAAAAACTATCCAAATAGATGATTTCTGACGTTCTTTTATGTTTATCGAAAATATGGACTGTTGGACACGAATAACAATAAATACATGAACAAGAATATGCGGAAAAACTGTTTTATGAAGTTATTTGTTGAATTGAATGAAACTGGTTTGAACGTTCCACCCGAGAAACATTTCAGAAAAAAAGAACATTAAGGATGCATACAAAAATTAATTTAGCTATGAACAAATACTCCAAAGCCTTCAAACTATCACCACTTTTGCTGTAACACAAATTAATTTCTAGATTGGTCTTACATGAAATTGCTCTACTTATCAGTGTATCTTTTTCATAAGTTGATGAGTAACCAATTCAAGAAATTAATCAAACTTTCCTTCAGTTAGCCGTTGAATATATATATGGAGCCTCCTATGCTAGTTCTCTTCGTCTATTCCAGTCACGGACCCATTTGCTTTTCGTTTTTTTAGAGAACTTTGTATTTCACTTAACAAATGTTTATCCGAAACACAAGCCGAACGGATCAATCGTTTCAAAACTACAAAGTAATTTGTACGACATTGTAAACAACGAGTGAGGTTGATTCGTCACTTCACTGGTCACTACCTACACACACAAGCCAGTAGCTCAGTGTGATTGTCTAGTAGCTGCTACAGTACTTGGAAGCGGTGAGTAGTAGCAGCGATTAATCGCTTCGTGTGACAAAGTAATCGCTGCTATTGGCTGCACTAGCCATGGCACTAGCAGCTATCAGAAATAGCAGCGATTCAATTTGAACACATTCAATCCTCATCGCCTTAGTGCCTCAACTAACAGTTTATGTGGATTCAAAGTTCTGCTAAAAGTTCATAAAATAATTTGGATTTGACCATGTAGCCTGACAGACTCAACGTAAATGCTTGAAGGTCGCCACAAGATTTGTTAAGCCATAAATAGAGAAAAGGTTGTAAGCTATCTACTGAAGCACACAAGTTCACCTCTAGAAAATCCATTTTTATTTTTCAAAGTCACAATTTCAAATATGCATTTTATAGTTGAGCAGGCAAATCGAACACACTTTTCCAAAATACTGCAGGTTGTGGAAAGAAATTTACCGAACCTAAACCCCCTTTTGAATTTTATAAGTTCTTAACAGTCATTAAAGTTACTATATAACACGACACCACACATGGTCGAAAACAGTTCACTGACCAGCATAGCAAGTTACGACCCGCGACAAAACCGACGTAATGTTACTTCACATATTGTTCCCGAAGTACAGACCAGACGAAACCGAAAGCAAGAAAAGACAGACTACATTTGGCTAAGTTTCTATTTTAAACATCACTGATAAAACCATGCGCGGAGTTGCGCGATCACTTCCCGGCGTAAGAATGAGACAACGTGTGCTTACAGCAAGGTCTTTTATTGGCTTATACGAGCCTTTGACCTTGGTGAACCTTTCTTTAATTAATATCTCCAAAAGTAGATAATGGTTTAACTTGAGATTTATACAGGGACTTTCTATTGTCATGTTCTATCTGTTTTAATTTAATTCAACATTCCAAAGGGTTTCTAAAGTCTTAAAACTAAAGTCATCACATGACAAACTTGGCGGAATTTTTTGCGCTTCACCAACAATCGGCGACAATCTATTTTTCAAAAACTTAATTACCAGACAAATACTAAAACTTTTTATGGAAATAAATATATGTACGAAATCATTTCAATTAGGACTATCTACTGATGTAATTTTTAAATTAATATTCCTTTTAATTAAAAAGTTCATTTTTCTCTTAATTAAAACTACTAATTAACTTTGCCGAATTACTTAATTTTATTACCAAAATATCGAGGACAGTGCTGACTATAGCTGGTGATAAAACGTCAGCTGTAGCTTTACTGGATTTAAAGTTATTACAAATCTTAGATTTTCACTTTTCTGATCGCGTGTTTCAAAACATTAACAAACGGGAATATCTCTTAAACTAAACGTTTCCCAATATGATACATACACTTTAAAATGATTTTTATGATGAATTGTCACTATGGGAAAGATTACAGGAAAATTCCTTAAAGTTGAAAACTACTCTTCTCAAAATTTCTAAGTTCAACTTCGGTGACTTTATGATCGATCTTTATGTTTACTGTGAATTTACTTCCTCCCTTATACCTAAGAGTGAGGAGCTAGAATTTTACAAAATTCTAAGATGCTTACATGCTCCATTGATCAGTTTTTGTTAAGTACCCGGCTCTGTATTCTGCCGCATGCTGTGTGATGACTTTGTTTCTTAACCTACCATGTCAGCGGTGGTAGTGGTTGACACAGGCCCCCGCAATTCCTGGAATGGTTGGACTTAGTATTCATTTCTGAGTTCTACTTCTCTCTCCCATAGTATTTACTGTTTATTATCAATTACTGGAGTAACAAAATGATGTAAGCCTTTTCTACGACACCAAGGGAAATTCCTTTAATTCGTCATCCTGGGGAATAGAGTCCACTCCTGACTTGTGTCTTGTATTCAGTCAGACATTCTCAAGCTCACTGGAGACAGTGCATATAGTTTTGTGATGTAATTATCCACATTGCCAACACTGTACAGTTCCTGTACGCTGTGGCTTGTTTGTCGCCGCCAACAATGCGGCACTCGTAGCATGCTGGAATTTTCTTAAGGCCAGTGGGTAATTGTTACAAAACACCTTGGGCAATTTTGTTGGCACCATACATGTTACACCTGAAAACAATAAGAAATTCACCGAACAAATTGTTCTACTTGGTTACCAAAAGGTGCCTTGTATAACAGGTTTGAATCGTGAAAGTGAAGCTCTGTTTTTGCATTTTAGGAATACTTGTGACCATGACATCATCATGAGGCTCCTATAGGCCCTAAACAATTCCAGGAAAAAGATCTGATAAGGGAAAAGCAGCATTGATGGATTTCACCAACTCTAGTGAAAAGCTTGAGTGCTAGTCCACAAATTAGGGGTAGCTCGATCACATGATTTAGTGTTAAGTTGTTAATTAGTTGCTGTGGGATATATGCTGGATGAATGGAGGCATTCACGGTGTAACATCTATATAAAATATTCTCCAACCTGTCCTCACTGCAGCAATGTTTTGAAATTATTCTCTGCCAGGAGATGAAGTCAGAGAATGATTTTGTAATGTTGCATCAAAGTGACACACTGCTCTGGTGGGAGGCCCAAAAACATTTTGTATGGATATATGCTGTCATACCATTTTTACTACATATCTTTTATTATTATTATTTGTATTAGTTCGAGTGGTTGTGGAAGGGTTTGATGCTATGACTTGCATAAAAATCTTTGTTTATTGAATTTTTTTACTTGAGGTTCTTGGATCTTGAGCCTAACTGAAACATAAATGCTCTGGATGACATGGATGTTGTAGGAAGGAGA
Organism: Vandiemenella viatica; assembly: GCA_031002005.1. Classification (NCBI taxonomy): domain Eukaryota; kingdom Metazoa; phylum Arthropoda; class Insecta; order Orthoptera; family Morabidae; genus Vandiemenella; species Vandiemenella viatica. The sequence continues at coordinate 210,201,148 of CM061920.1, forward strand.
TTAAGCACTTGTATTTATGCAATGATTGAAGAAAAATAGTATCCGTATTGAGGAAACATTTCTGAAACTCCATTATTTTCTTACATGGATTCTCTGACAAAAGGACGGAAGGACTCCACATCTGCTAACTAAGCTCTGGCGTCTCATTTGGGAGGACATGGGTTCAAATCTCCATCCGTGCATCCAGATTTGCGTTTTCTAATCACCATCAGGGAAATGCCGGGATGCTTCCTTTAAAATGTCAAAATTCCTTCCCATTCCCTGCATGCTTTCCCACCTCAAATGACCTCGACATCGACGAGGCATAGAGCCATAAGCAAAAAGAAAACTACTAACTATGCTCTGACTCATGAAAATTATGTAAGTTAGACTGAGAAGAATTTAGAGGGCAACCAAATTGGTGGGTCCTCTGGATGGAAGCAAAGTAAGGTCAATTTGATGTATATTGCACTGCATGAAACCTTTGCCCAGATTGCAATATCAACTTACACATATCAATTTACAGTGACCAGTGCTGGATAATAAATTCAACAGAGTTCTGACACACAATCGTGATCATTGGTTCAGCTATTGAGAAAACATGCAAAACTTTTATTATAAACTTACCAAAATAATTGATTTCTTATGATTCCTCCAGGTTTGAGACAGGAGTTTCTGCTTTAACGTCATATTCTCATGTATTTGAAGCTGTGATAATAATTTGACTAGCAAGCAGTCTTAGAAGAAGGCATGTTTGATGAGAATTAACTATCTCTCATAGATTTTAAATGATAACTAAAGCCCAATGAATGTTGGAAAAGTATTACTCCACTCTTGAGAGATTGTACCTCATACAAATACATGCAGTTGCAGGAAAAAATATAACTATAAAATATTCTGACTTAACTCTTAGACCCCAGTTGAGAAGATTTCAATTAATTAGTCAGCCCTGTGGTGGAAGTCATATGAAACAACTGGATACTTGATGTCTTATAAACCAGTTTACAAAGATTTACAGTTAATTTTGTCAGTTCCGCAAGTGATTTTAACCTTTCACCAAAGTATGTTCTAAACTATTACTTGTAAATGACAGATAGTTTCTTGAATTACAACACCATCAGTTAACTTTTTGTTTGACTTTTATTCTATTGAATTACTCAGAAACATACATGAACAAGATATCAGACTTCTTCAAAAGATTTAAAACACATCAATAAAATAATAATATATTGTCGTGTTAGCACTTGTAATATATCAGTAGTAATATATCAGTAGTCTCACCTAAAACCACTCAGAAAGGGTCTATCACATATAGTAATGCTAGCATTTGCCCACTGCTTCGTGTGTGAGTGCTTTGGTAGGTGTAAAAATTCTTTACCGATTTTATTCTGTTACTAGGTATTAATGGGGAGAGGCATTAATTGTAAATGTCTTCTGAAAACTTTCCTTTGTTTTAGTTATCACCTTAGGTTTTGTTTTCATACTGATCTCCGAGAGTTTTGTTTCATTCCTATTTTGATGTAATACAATTTATGAAATAGTAGAAAAGCTATCTGAAAAATTAATGGTACTAATTTGTAGAGATAATTATTGTGTTGTAAGACACATAGCTGATACCGGGGTTGTAGTATCGGCTTAGTACCTTAACTAAAAGTTCACTTGAAATTTAAGTTCTCTGACAAAAATGTTCTGACTGACTAGTAATTTTGAATGACCATGTTTCCTACTTAGAAACTCAACTGAAATGCTTTACGGCCGCCACAAAGCTTTATAACCCAAAGCTGAGGAAGGCTTTACTACGAAATCACAACAATTCACTTCAAGAAAAATTTTAAGTTTATTTTAAAAGTCACATTCACAAAATATCACATTAAACAGTTGAGTAGGCGATTGAACACTCGTTTCCAGAAAATTGTAGCTTGTGGAGAGAAATCACACCGAACGACCCCTTTTGAAATTTAAAAGTTCTTAGTAGACATTACATTAGCCGCCTATTATAACGACACCCAACATGGCCGACATTGAGTGCAAGTTTCCAACCGCCGCCTCCCTGCTCCAAAACCAACTAGCGCGGATTATCTCACATAACACTCCCGGAGTAAAGACGAAATCGAAAGAAAGAAAGACATCTCCCACTATGAGGTCCCTGCTTATACTGACCCCGACTGTATTGTACGTTTATGCTGCCGCCTAACAAGAAGTGTGTATATTTCACTAAACGATCTAGATTATAAAAAGTGTTCAAACTTTGACAGTGTGTAGACTTATCTGCTAGAAGTCTAAAGGATGTTTAGTGCGAAATTTCGAATGATTAGTTTAAATTTTGGTTTAATTTGCGTAGTGATACCACGTCTTTGAAGCAAGTGGGTATTTCCCCAATTCTAGAAAATTTACGTACTTTTTAAGGTCACCTGCTGAATTACAATTAATCTAAATGAAATTAGTGCCAAAATGTTCTACAAAAATTCCTGAGTTCAATGATATAAATTTTATAAAAATCGGTAGCAAGATAGCGAATTTACAGCTTAGACAAGATTTGGTAAAGTAACTGTTTAGAAATTGTGTGGTTTTTCATTAATAATTATTAACATATAGTTTGTATCGAAAAGGAAAAATTATCAGGATTTTCTTTGAATTTAGTTACGTGTTTTAAAAGTTATTTTATCTCTAAAAGTGGTTGGATTTAGTTGTAAATAAATCTTAAGCTAACCACGTGTGCTTAGTGACGAAATAATTTTACAAACTTGTATAAAATCTGTTCTACTGCATGGAATGTTCTGAAATTTAAATATGTGAAACTAGATTTTTGGTTCTTTCAGAAAATCTCCCTTTTAGATCGAGAAATTACTAGGAACCTATGATAAAAAATGTTAAAAGTGAAATGCATTTATTGAATTCTTGTAAAAAGTTTATTTAGTAGTTTTATTAAATATTTAGTGTCTTTACTACTTTTAAAAGTGTCCAGAAATAGTGAAATGCTCACTTAGCAGAAATCTATTGTCTACAAGTTGAACTATCATGGATTATCCTATTTCAAGTTAACATAAAGTTTCTTTACTGTTATAACAAGTTTATTTAGTGCTTTTATTAACTGTTGTGGGTCTTTACTGCTTTTAAAATGGCTCATTTAATAAGTTAGGTTGTGGTATCAGCTTCTACATAAAATGTTCCTCCCATAACCTGTGTATGCAATGAAAACTATATGTTTGAATGAAAGCGTACTTCCTTCCTTATACTTGAAGCTAAGGAACTAGAATTTCCCAAAATTCTAAGGTGCTTACAGTGTGAAGGGGGAAAAAATGTATGGAAAAGGTTTTATTTTGGTGATATAACATGTTACCTTTAACTTACTTGGTAGGTTAGTCACTATAATCCATTTTTAAATGCTGATAAGAGGTTTTGGTTTGGGTGAAATGCAGCCTGGACCATTATGATAATTTATGTGCTTTATTAAAATATAAGGGATGGTGGATTTAGCTTTATAATTTACAGTTGTAGCATTAGTATTTGATTCTCTTTGTTTTCAATAAAGCCATATTATTGCTGTAATTATTTCAGTCGCATATAGGTACTTCCAGCAGGCCAAGTTTTGATGGCGAAATAGTGAATATATTAATGTGCATGTGACAGAAGCTATAATTTTGAACGGAATCATTAGCCAAGTTTGTCGTTAGGTTGAAATTCAGCCTAGACTAGAGTGACAATTGACACGCTTTGTTAGAGCATAAGGCATAATGGAATTAGTTTTATAATTTATGCAGTGTAGCATAAGGTTTTAGAATGCCTAGTTAATTTTTAATTTCATTGATTCCATGTTGCTGTCGTCATTAAGTCTATAGCACGTATGCGGTGATGGAGCCATTAGGGGCTAGGGGGCTCAAGTCCCACCAAAAGTATTTAGGTCTACCCCAGACATCGGTAATTTTTGAGATTTTGAGACCTTTTTTTAGCTCTACCGATTTTTTAAGGGCGGCATGACTATAAATCCTACCCTTACCTGACTCAAGGCCCCCTCAAACGAACTCCGCTCAAGGCCCCCCCTCCCCCCAAACCAAAATCCTGGATCTGCCACTGCACATATGGTAATAAACATTATAAAATCAGAATTATGAGAGTTATTAAATAGGAAGAATAGTTGAATAGTTTATTTTATGGGCTGTGCTTTGAAGAGCAGCCAAAATTTGTACACACGTTTCTTCAGAGATATTATTCAGGAATATTTGCACTTTATAGTGTAAAGGGATCAATACATCCCAGTAATATTTTGTAATTGTGAAGTGAATTTAGTTCACTTCTGTATGGCTGTAGCACATTCTGGCGCAATAAGGCATCAGCATCTCCTGCCATGTGCACTTGTTGCAGCAGGCAGACGCGAGCAAGCTAGTACGGAATACAGATGAAGACGTGATTTGCGATTTACTACCAATCATACAACTTTGCACCCCATTTCAGCAATAATCATCTAAATTCAAGATAGCACGAGTAGCAGCTAATAGCATTGTGTAGAATAGAAACTACATTCTGTGTTGTGTAATTGTCAATGTGGAATATACTGCAAAAAACGGGAACTTTGCTTGTAGCTATACTATTTCCACTACATGAAACCTTCTAATCCATAACAGACCAACAACACTCTGCTGAAGAAGCACTCATAGCAGCCTGTTTTCAATATATAACATTTTTAATCCTGTATGCCGTTTGGCAATTCTGCATTATTTAAAGATTGCATAATGTCAGCAACAGAAGGTTGTCATCTTGGTAAAGAAGAAACAGCAAGAAGTCATATCGGACAGGTTAGTCCTACCACAGCAATAGACAATCAATCAATAGCCACCTGATTATCTAACAAACTCTGGTGTCATCTGCTGAATTCAAACCCTGCACCACACGCACCACAGTGTTCCACTGCAATAACCACCAAATATATATTAATAGAGTAAAGTCCATGGAAATATGGGCAGTTTTGTACAAGTTACGATTCAAAAAGTACTTGTTACCTGTTCACAATTATGGTGGCTGTTTCTCAGACATCTGTCTTTAAGAAAAAAACTGAATTTTGTATCTATAATAATATGCAAGGAAGAAGTATTGGCATATTAACTTCATTTATTGTACAGTGTTTGTGATTACAGAAGACACATTGTACCTGAGACAAACTGTTTAACTATCTGTAAAAAACAACATATGTCTACGGCATAGTAATTGACCTGTTATGATGTAAGTCAATGCTTATTGCATTTGATTCACATATTCCATTTATTTTAAAGTATTGTGGTCCAGAAAACTGAATAACCAAAGTAAAAAAATAAAACAGAATCCTAAGTTTTGTCAGATTTTTGCGAATGGAGTGCGCGTCTGAAATACTAGTACCTAATGATCCATGGCTCATGATTTTCCATATTTCAAGGTTTTTAATTGCTTGTTCGTTCCCATGTTAGTTGTCAGTAGTTAGCTATTTCTGCTATTCGGACCATTAGCTCTAAAAATTTGAAAACCCTTCCAGACTGCTGTGGTAGTTTTTGCACAGTATCCGTTCAGATAAAAAGAGACACACAGCTTGCTTACAGATTTATAATAGTATAGATAGGAAGGGACTTTTACTAACACTTTCTTAACAGCAAACCACTTCTTAACTAGACATTAAACCATTTTTGTAAAGGACATAAGAGTCCAGTAATGTGAATTTTTCAGACTTAATGAATTTTGCTGCATCCTTTTCCACTAAGGAAGGTTAAAATGGTGATTATTTTGAGGTGTAATTTGTAGGCTCTAAATTTTTTTTTTTTTTTTTTTAACTATTTCGGTTTTAAGTGATGTAATGCTGTGTGCTCAGATGGGTCAAAGTACAGAATTTGAAATGATTAATTATTGTAAAGAGCTACATCAGATTTTGATATCACAAGTTGATGTCAGGATTGGGAGGCACGTCCTGAATATAAATTTGAGTAATTGAATAAATTCTAAATATTTTTTTTCATAACTTAAAGAAAATATGTAGTGTAATAGAAATAGGCTAAGAAAATCAAGAAAAATCCAAGGATTAAAAATACGTTAGCAGTTTCATAAAAAGTCTTAACTTTCGAGGAGAAAAGTAAGGTTTTCTATGTTTAATTGTTAGGGTATTGTCGGTTTACCATAATTAAATGATTACATCACAGAGTGAAATCAAAATTTAGCAGAAGCACCATTGAGAAATAAATAGGGATTTGAGTACTGAAATCTAAACAAGCTCGGCTCCAGTCATACAATTGGAGGTGTTTGAAACAGAAGTTTGACTGTGATCAATCAAAATCGATATGATCATATTAGGAGGTTCTACCTTCAGTCACTGGAAGCTAGACAGTATCTAGCTTAGGTACTCCATGATAACTTATTCTCATGTTGTTCTAGATATGGCCTCTGGTGGTTTACGGTGGATCATAACAACTTGAAGATTGAAATGCTTTGGAAAAATCTGATATACTTTTACTGTCCTCTAAAACAGAAAACAAGATTAACTAAGGAACAGGTTTTACTCAATGGAGAATTGTATGCTGTTGATTGAGTAAAAAACTATACACACAAATGGGATTGCTAACAGATTCTGCCATTCCATCTGCCAGCTCGCTGATTGCCATTTGGTGCTGTTGCTGCAAATATATTCTACATCAGTAATGTGTCCTCACCATTCTACAAACTAATGGGGATTCACAGTTTGAAAACACCAGACTTCTGACTAATAATAATAATTCAAAGGTTAATAATAAAAAAACATGTATAAAATACTTTTGGGAAACTAGCTGAGTTAACGAAGTGTTGTGTGTTAACAATTTGTTAACTCGTCTAGTTACATGAGAGCATTTTATAAATTCTCAATGCCGAAAGAAACTCTGTTCTTATGAATAATAAAAAAGTTATGTTAGGGAGCTTTATAATTCAAACTTCCTAGGTTTGTGTCCAGAATACATTGAAAGATAATGTTAATTTAATTTGGTGTTTTGATGCTTATAAAATAAAATTATGTGCTATTAAATTTACTATCCATTATTTTTGTGATCTCAGAGCTTATCATTTTGCAAGGTTCTTTAGCTGGCAACTGTTTATTCAGAACAAATCATTATCTAATCTACCTTTTCCCTTTGACTGCTAGGGATTGTCCGGCAGAGCCTTCACTGAGTGCTCCTTTGTTATTGCCTAAGGGGGTGTCCATAAATTACATGAGGTGTTTTTCTGGATTTCCGGCTCCCCCCCCTCCCTCCTTTGGTGAGATATGGCCGGAACCCCCCGCTCTTCTGGTGAGATCTGGTCCTTGAGAACCCCCCCCCCCCCTATAAATCGCCCTCGAAACTTTTTGAGACCTTTTTTTTTAGGTCTCACCCCTCAAAATCCGGTTACACCCCCACTTTCCGATGAAATATCCCTCCTATGACGCAATTTGTAGACCTTTTTTTTATTTAGCTCTACAGTCCAATTTTTTTTTACAAAACCTCACTTGAGATTTCCGTAGACACCCCCCCCCCCTTTGGTGAGATTTCACGGGACCAACCCCCCCATTTCAAGTCGTGTAATTTATGGATGCCCCCAAGCTGTCTACCTGCGTTGAGTGGCCGCTGTTGGCCGATACCTTCGCTGCTGCTGCTGCATGTGGCCCTGACTCGCTGTGTGCTGAATATTTCTTGAGCGTTGTGTGTGATGGCCTTCAACTGATGTTCTGCATTTTGAAAGCCCAGATACAAAATAAATTCTGTTACTCTGACACCTAAAGTTTTTCAACTTTAAACTCCTGGACCGGCAATGACGAAGTTAAAAATATATTTTTATTTTATTTATTCTTTTGTATTTCACTTAGTTTTAGATGTGTATAAATGAAATTATTACTGTGCAGTTACCCATGGTTAATATTTTGTGTGTGTGTGTGTGTGTATGTGTGTGTGATAAGCCTTGAAACATGGCACAACCCACAGTGGTACATTGCATTTTCTGCATTCGTTCCTGACTTCTCGACACGCTTTCTGTTTCAAACATATAGCACATCTACGCTTTGAATTTTTATATGATTAATATTTGGAAAATGTTTCCCAATAAATCGTAGAGGATTTTCGTCATCACAGTGTCTTCCTTTGCCAGGTTTCCTCTGTTCTGTGGCATATGCTTCAACATGTTCTCTTACCAGAGACAGATGAAACTCTGCAATTGGCATTTTTCGTCCTGTTACTACTTGGTGAAGAGCATGAGCATTTAAAAGTCACTGATCGAGAATGTGGAAAAAGAACTTTTTTTACCACTTCATAGTGAAAATCTAGAGTGAACTGATCCTGGCATATTGATGTTGGTATATGAATAAAATCTATTGGTTTCATCAGCTGTAGATTTTATACGCTCTTATGTTAAAAATATCAGGAAAAATGACAGAATGCTAGAATTTTTACCTAATCCACACTTGTATCCTGCAGATGAATTGTTAAATGCCAGCACAAAAGAATGGGAATCGCTTTTCTTCCAGTCGAATGTGTCACTAAGGCGTTCTGTTTTCCACACGTTTTGCTCCCACTATCTGAAGCTTCAGGTTGTGAAGAATTTTCACCTCTTGTGTAGACAGATGATCGTTTTCCACTAGCTGATGTACACGGCTTAGGACTATTACTTTGAGATCCTGTTGTAGGGTCATCACTATCATCCATATCAAAGAGATCATTTTCACTTTCAGTTCTAGTAAGAATCTCCATGATTTCTCCCTCTGTACAAACACGACGGTGTGCCAGTTTCTCAGTGAAAATTAAAATGAAAATGGCAACACAAATAAGATCGCAGCTGCAAACAATCACGGGCCGAACGTTGGAAAGCAACTAACCACCCGTGATGGAAATACGGTTACCTGACCTGACCACTAAATGGCTCGCACGTTAACGCGTGCAGAGCACACAGGGACCTTAGCGGCCAGACGTCTAAATGTATCCAGTGCACAGACAGATGGCAAGGCGGTGCGTGGAAACATGTCCAGAGCACCTGATGGAAGAAACAAGGGCGTGCGTAAACGCGTCTGGAGCACCTGGGCGCAGTAGTAGCCACGCATGTTAACGCGTCTAGAACAGTCAAAGGGTTAACCCTTCTTATTATTCCCTATCTTTATATGGTTAATGATTTAATTTCTTTATAAAAATAAAATCTTTCTCTATCTGGACAGTACACCATGACTATACTTTTAATTTATTTAAAGCTATAAAAAAAAATCATAGTTCCCTAATTCATTTTCCCTTAAAAGTTTTGAGTTGACAGTTTCATGACATATGGGTATTTCCACCCCCTCTCACCAAAATTTTCCACTACTATCGTACATACTCGTTCAGTTAACTTCCTTTTCAAATATTCTTATTAATGTAGCAGTGATTGGAGTCTATCCTTTACATATAAGGCAACAGAGTTATCTCTCGTTTTTTTAATTTAGTTTCTTCATCACAGCATTCCCTACTTTTTAGCTGAAAAATTTCTCTTAACAATTTGCATCATTTTAAATTTCATCTGCAACTTGATAAATTTATTATCCATACAACTTGTCAGTTTTACTACACTATGACCATATGTTGGGTTCAGAGTCTGGATACCCATTTTTTACGGAAACAAGTGCCAAAAGGACAGTTTACATTTCTTTATTACGTTTTGATATGATATTAATTTTGCTCCTACATACCAGTTGTTTTAATTTAATGAAGTACATTTTTAATTTTAAGCCAGACCCTAAGCCTTCAAACTGTGATTTAAATCTGATCAGTAGTTTTTAAGTTAAGGCAAATTATAGGGAAAATGACATTATTTTCACAGGAGATTTTTATTTCCTGTTCTAATGCGAAGTGAAAAGGTGTAGGATTAAAATGTTATAGTCAAAATGTACGTCGACTGAAAACTAAATTAACGGAAGTTGAAAAATAAAAATTACGTATTGAATAGGTATGATGTTATTGTGTTAAACAGACATGGATTGATCCAAATGTTTATAATGCAGGGTTGAATCTTAACAATTATGTTATCTTTAGAAATGAAAACAATAGTCCATTCTCTATAGGTGGTGGGTGGTGTTCTAATAGCGATTAAGGATAAATATCAATGTTTTCAATTAGAAGTAATGATTGATGTGGAGCACTTATTTATTAAAATCTTGGATAGGAAATATAGATTAATCATGGAATTTTCATACTTTCCTCTTACTGTAGGGCTGTGATAGACATGCATTTTAAGTACCCTGATTCTAAATGGTTATTGTTTGGATATTTTAATATGCCGAACGTGCATTGGAAAAACAGTAACAATAGTGGCTATCCATTCTACACTGCCAAGACGACTCGTTGAGAGAAAATGCTATCAAAGAAATTATCAGATACAACCTCATTATTAAACCTTTTCCAAATCAATAATAAAACTAATATTTTTGATGTAACACTTGATCTTATATTCTCAAACTTTGTTGATATGAATTGTTCTATAGCTAACAAATGTGTTGTATCTCCTGCAGGGCCGCATTTAGGCTCCCCTAGGCTATACATGTGGTGCGGGCCCCCTGTCGGCAGTGGCTGGATTCTTAAATTTCGAAAAATTTTGAAATATTCGAAATTCGACCTAAAAAATTTATGGGCGACCTTTTTTTTTTTTTTTAGCTCTACTACCTGTGCCCAGGTGAGGGTTGTGGTGAGGGGCTCCTCTTTTTGTGGTGAGGGCCTCTCTTTTTGTGGTGCGGGCCCCTAGGCTACAGCCTATGTAGCCTATGCTTAAATGCGGCCCTGATCTCTTGATGCATATCATCCATATTTATCTTTAGAGTACATAATTAAATCTGACAACTCCTCTATGCACAGCATTAGAATTGAGAAATTTCAAAGCAAATAATGTCTGAAATGGAAACTCATTTGAAGATTGTGTCAGTAGGTTTTATTCTTGTATAAATAAGTGTATAGAATTGTACGTACAAAGAAAGCAAATCTTTATATAAGCATTCCCAAGATGATATCCTAGGAAACTCAGAACCACTATCAGCAAGAAAAAGAGAACATATTTTTTTATAAGCAAACATGGCATAATTACTCTCAATTTTCTTACCTGAGAAATAAATGTAAAACTTTAGCCAAAAGATACTCTAATGCCTTTTGTATAGAAATGGGGAATCCTCAAAATTTCTGGAAACACATTGACTCCAAGATTTGTAGTAGAGATTTGCCTGATGTTATATATAATGACTCACAGTATTTAACTGGGGGGACAAATATAGTTAATGCATTTGCTGAGTACTTTAAAACCTTTTACAAATCCTCTCATAATATTAATATAAAATTTAGAGAATCAAACTAATGTTACTATAAATTCAATTTATGTTTGCAGTTCAGAAATCTTCTCAGAAATTGAAAGACTACATGACAAAAAAAGTGCAGGTCCTGATGGTATACCACCAATTTTGCTAAAGGAATAGTTGTTTCAATATTAAAATTATTGTTTGAGAGCTCTCTTTGCATTTATAACACCTGTATACAAATCAGGCCCCAAAAGTAATAATAGAATTAATTTAAATGTAATATCAAAATTGCTGGAATCATTCATTAAAAAAAAAAGAAAAAGTTTGGCTTCATGGTTGGAAGAAATGTCTAAACAAACTTAATTTGTTATTCTCAATATATTTTATCCTCCTTAGAAAATGGAACTCAAGTTGATTGTATCTACACAGACTTCAGTAAAGCCGTGGTTCAGTCAATCATAAACTACTTGTCTTCAAACTTAAATAATTTGGGATGGTGGGATCCCTTCTAAGCTGGTTTGAAAATTGCTTAACTAACAGAGTTTGAATAGTTAAATAGAAAGGATATACATGAATTGAAATACCAGTTTTACTGGTGTCCCACAAGGTTTCCATATTTGTCCACTTCTGTTCTTCATATTTATAAATGTTTTTTACAAAATTATGAAAAATGTAAAGTTTTTATTTTTTGCCGGTAACCTAAAAAAAATTTAAAAGTATAGAATCAATTAATCATATATGTGATTTTCAGAATTGTTGTGCTGCTCTTAATAATTGGTTTATTGACTCATAGTTGCCAGTAATAAAATTTTATCAAAATATCCTATACGAGGTTTTGAATTGGAACAGGTGTACTCAGTTAGGAGTAATATTCGATAGTAAAATCAGTTTTGATGAACATGTGGATAGAATTGTAACCAAATCATTAGAACAATTAGGTTTTGTCATAAGGACTTGTTGCAAAATCCATTCCAAAGAAGCACTTAGAATAATTTATCTAACCATCATAAGGTCAACATTGGTATATTCATCAATAATCTGATCACCATACTCATCGTAACTAACTAAAAGATTAGAAACTTTTCAGCATAAGCTTTTTATTTTTATTTTTAGATACCCCCGATAACAAAATGAAAACGTTGCTTATTAATGAGTATTCGAAAAGTTAGCATATGTTTTCAATAAAAAAATTACCTTTTACATTTTAAAGTTTATCCTTTTATTCCAACTACCACACAATCTGATATCAACTCCCTGAGTGAAGTCGGGTACCTCAGCTAGTATATAAATAAATAAACATACATACATATGATTCTGAGTCAGAATCTTAACATTTGAAACCATGAAAACCCAGTTAAAAATGGTCCTTTAGTTTTCAAGTTGTACAAGATTGTGGGTTAAAAAGTTAAATATTCAGAACAGATTTTAACTCCTGCCCCAGAGTGAGGTGATGTAGAATAATAAGAACTTATCTCAGATGTTGAGCCAGACCCGAAGCTTTCAAACTGTGTAAACCCCATTAAAATCTAGATAAAATTCTCTCTTGTAACTAACTGAATGATAAAACACAAAATTTTGGTGATCTTAAACTCTGCCGTCATTGTTAGGTGACAATGGCGGCAGAGATTATGATTGCCAAAACATCTTGTTTTAGTAATGGACACATACAATGGTTTCATAGATTATAATCACTGAAAAATCATGTTTCATTAATGGGCTTGGCTAGTTACCTAAGAGAATTTTATCAATATACAGTGCAAGAAAATCTTCAGTTCCCCATTAAAATCTGTAATGTAGTTTTGCGTGAATTTGGAACTAACAGATAGAGCCCTGTTACAGATTTATGGAGTAGTATAAACTGAAAATGGTAATAGTAATAAATGAGGCAAAAATCATTTAAAAATAAAATAACAAGGGAAAATGTAAATTTACTTCAGTTTTCATTTTCAAATTGATAGTAGAACTTATGCGTTATGTATCTAGTAACGACACCTAAATCAAGTACTTCCCCGTCTGAATGAATTTAAATTATGAAAGTATACAGTTTTTGTGTTTAATTCTGAAATGTTTCCTGTAGCCTTCAGAAAATTATCAAAATCTAAATAGTAGGACTCCTTCATAGTTTCATATTGAAGTGCCATTCTGTCATGGATGTTTAAAATTAACTATTCATTGAAGCCTGTATTTGTTTTTTGTTTTGCTCATGGCTTTATGCCTCGTTAATGTTGAGGTCATTAGAAGTGGGAAAGGAATGGGGCCAAGGAACGGGAAGGACTTCGGCTATAGCCTTTTGAAGGAACCATCCTAGCATTCTCCTGGAGTGATTTGGGGAAGCCACGGAAAATCCAAATCTGGATGGCTGGACAGGGATTCGAAACCATGCCCTCATAGGCAATGGAATAGTTATAAATGATTAAATTACTTTTAATCACAAGTAAATACAATACTGCTGAGAATTAAAAAGATTATTGAACCATCAAAGATAATGCCAATTAATGACACTTATTGATTATTTATTTCAATAACATTGAAATTTGGCAAAATTAAAGACATTGAATGAATAATGAGCATGGGATTTCAAGCAAGACATGCTTTATGGTTTATTGTTGTGAATGTTTCGTCCTGGTGTAATGCGAACTTTACTACAGCTGAATACTGTTTGAAGCAATGTCAATGGCTGCAGTTGGTTGATCATCCACCCAAGAGAAGCATTACTCCTTGGTGACCTTGACCGGACATATTATGTGAATCATATAGCGATCCTACTTTGTAGAGGATTGGAGTGCCCAAAGTTGACTCTGGCTGCTGCCAATAAGCTGTCTTCTTTGATATTGTTTTGATGGTTTAACAGACCATATTTCTGTGAAATGTTCAGTGCTCAGTACCAGCAGCTCCTGAAATCCAAACAGAAGTGTTCTGAGATTCTTCCTTTCTCTTTAAATTGTCTTAATTTTTCTCTGCAACCCCTATTGCCTTCTTGATCTCCAATCCTGTTACCTTGGAATATCCAGCTGTCTGTAAGTTGTACATCTATACAACAATTTATGTAAACATTACTACTGATTTAATGTCAAAATATCTGATTTGCCAGTGATTGTCCCTCCTATGTTCACTCCTGCCAAATATGGATAAAAGTTTCATCCATTAAAAAACTTGATTCATGGCCAGTTTTGCAGATATTTGTATGATATGGAGAAGAAACAATTGCTTGTCGAAGCCCAAACTCTGACAGTGCCCCATTGTCACTTAAATTCACCTCTACAATGGAGTCATTGTTACCTGCCATCACAAATCAGACTTAAGTGCGACACAAAAGATTAGCCACATACAGTTGCACACCTTTGTAATCTCTCACAGTCAGTTTTTACATGTAGTGATCGGGAACACAACAATATTGAAACTGAGTTTCATTTTGTGAATTTTTCACCTGTGTCTTGGCAAATGCAATATCTTGTTTGAATTTAAAAGAATTTTATCTATCATTAGCAATATCTATTAAAAATTTCTTTAACTTCATGTTTTGTTCATAAAGGAAAAAATGTATGATGTCCTTTTACTTTCCTCTGCCATTGGGTAATAATTATGAACTGCACAGTTACTTCATTTTCTGTGTTTGCTTAGACAAAATTTGGTCAGTTAGTCTTTCTTATACCATTTTTTCATTCTATACATTTAAAACTGTTTTCATATGTGGCCTATATGAATCCTTCTTCAAATAAACTATTCAATGACTTGTCACCGTAACATTTCATTTCTATAACTGCTTCCTGATCCAGTATACATTTATTGTTTCCTTATGTTGATTTTGTGTCAGATCTCCATGAATTAAATTAAGTGTTTGTTAAGGAAATAAAAATCAAACAAGAAACTCTAATGTTAGCAATTTTGAATGTGAAGTTGTGTTGCCATAATGGAGCAATAGCCATTTAAATCAAGTTCATATATCTTCAACCACCATTTTCTGGAAACACTTTAAATACCCTAAGTTAGTAGCACTAGTATTATTGTGATTGTCAGACAATTATTTTACTTTATTTTTGTAAATTATTATGATCTTTTGGTAATATTAAACATATGTTTCAACTTATTAGTCAAAAACTAAGCTTCAGTGCCTTTTTTACACTCTTCATGAAAATTGCTCTGTCGATTTAATCATTAAAAATATTGTTTCTTTTCTTTGGTTGTGAAAATATTTACTATATCCTTATTTCAGGCCTGGATGATCAGAATAGACAGTTGATTACCTTTCTTGGTAGTGATGGAATACCATGTGAAGTGGTGCTTCAAGACGATACTGCGCTTCTGGACACCTCAGGAATTTCTGTCTCTGATGATACTCTTACTGAAGTAAGTCGTTAATTGATTATTTTGGTTTGCAGTAACAACACACAAATAGAAATATTGTGATTAAATCAAATTTATTGTTTTTTTTTAATAATTCTTTTGTTTATCAAAATAATCTTCTTTTTCTCAGTGTTAACAGCTGATAAGAACACAGTTCATTCTTGATATGTAGTAAATAGTAATGTAGGAGGACAAAAACCTAATTAGATGAATTAGATGTGTAATAACATAAATGAAAATCCCATATCAAAAGCTAAGAAAAGTAACCACCTGTTACCAATGTTGGAGGGATGTGTAGACACACACACAAAAGATGACAAATACAGTTGAACAGTATTTCTGGTGATGTCTTATTTATGTGAGAAGGATTAAAATACGTTGCACAGCCAGTGATTGCAATCTGTGAACACTTACACAAGAGAAGGAGAAGGTTCTTATTGCACAGTACACTTCTACTCTGTGGTAAGTGACTGATCGTATATGTAGTTTGTTCCAGCAGCTAAATTTGACCATAGAAATTTTGTCCATTACTCACTGTCATTTAGCTGTTCCCTCCACTGGCATTATCACAGTGACAGTGTGTGAGAACCTCGCTTATTCTGGGGTTATGCATGAACCTTCAGTCTCAGTTATGACCGTGGATAACCGTTGATAATTTTCAGCACTCACTTTGCTAAAGTACTTGGTCGCCACTTAACTTGTTAAACCCCAAACTAAGAAAGATAGTTAAAATAAAAGCCACAAGTCCATTTATGGTAGATAAACAATATATTCTTGAAAAATTTTGCAAAGTCACAAACTGAAATGGCATCAGAAAAATTTTCTGAAGATATATTTCCAAGTTCAATCAACCGATTCGAGCCAGACCACAACCCATAGTTCAAAGTAGAACTAATAGTCACATGAAAGTATATAAAAGTTCGTCACATGCTTCTATTGTTACATTTGCCCACTGACTACCTACATTTAAGTTATGTCAACACACCACATGGCGAAAATACTGTTTCAAAGATATATAATGACGCCCTAACTGTACTTGACGGAATATAGGAGGCTGCATTGTGCCAACACTGTAGCACAGTAGTGCTCTAAATGTAACTGGCTGGCCGATTGCGGGAGGATGAGGAAAATCCTGGGTTAATATTTTTCGAATCTGACCGTGGGAACGCCGGACTTCCTGGTATCTCATGAGAATATACTGGAAAACAGATCAGATTCACATCTGACGCCCAAAGGCTTGCATTGGATATCTTGATCTTGAGAACTAAAGTAATCCTATCATTTTGAAATTTTGAGAATCGCTAGATATTGTGAAAAATGTCAACTTTAATCCTTATGGAAAATTCTGTAACTTTGATAGTTTTACTGTAAAAAAATTATTTTTATTGTGATTCCCAAAACCTGTTAATAACTTTCACAATTTTGTTATTACTAAACTGAGATAAATTTTATTTAATTTTTAAAGAGTTGTTCTTTCATTTACTACAAGCAAAACATGTTTACTATTATCAAAAGGATGAAATAAAATTCATTATCCAAAAACACAATCAAACTAATTAATATTTCAGAAGTTATTAAAGTTATCAATTTGAAAGTAGCTTTAATCAAATCTACATATTTAAAAATGGTTATTTAACAAAATTGAAGTCTCTAACTGCTTTCTTTGATTTATTACAAATTTTTCTATAAACTCCTCCAGGTGAATGCTTTTGAGGCTGATGAAACAAAAAATACTATCTCAAAACTGTGAAGACCTGATTTCTAGCTTGAATTAACATAGTAACTGACTTTAAAAATGATATGCAATACCAATCAATTTAACTCAAGGTTCTGAGAGCAAATTTTGTTACACAGTTACAAAATTTATAGGATACCTGACAAGTGGTATTTCATTTTCGTATATTTGAACAATACTCCCAGCTTAACCTACCACTTTTTACTTAGAATCATCCTCTCTAAATCTTACCTGAGCCAGATTTTTGAAAACTGTATTCCAAACTAGAAATCAAGCATGGTGGGTCAGCAGTAATGCTCTGGTGTTGTATTCAGGAGGATAAGGTTTTGAATCCCTGTCCAGCCATCCAGATTTGGGTTTTCCGTGCTTTCCCAAATCACTCCAGACAAATGCTAGAATGGTTCCATCAAAAGGCTATGGCCAAATTCCTTCCTATTCCTTTCCTTTATTTCTTTTCTGCCTCTAATGATCTCAATGACAACAAGACTTAAAGCCATAAGCAAAAAAGAAGAAGAAGAAAAAAAAAAGCAGAAAAAAACCAAACTAGAAACCTCAACCCATCAGGAACACACGCTATCAGAGACTTTACCAACAGTCACAACATCACTGTCTAGGCTCTAGACAGGGGCTCATCGACAGTAGTTATGGGTCAGTGTGACTATGTATCTGAAGCAATTTGTCAGATATCTGATTTCTGCATCATTGTCCACTCACCTGTCATCCCACACCATCTATCCGTAAGGAATACACAGCTAGTTATTGTCTTCCTTGATGTTCTTTACTCAGTTTATTCCACTCTTAACATCTGAAATAGCTCACACACTCCATTCCTTATTTGCTCCCAGAAATTCAAAATCCTGCTAACCTAACACACTATATAACTTCCATATGTGGTCTCCTACTGAATGCATCTCAGCCTTTGCTGACCAATACCTGTAATCCTTGTTCAGTCTGTACCCTTCCCTTGTTAGAGACATGCAACATTCTCTAGAACAGCATTTCTCAATCTATTCCAACCCAATGAGTAATAAGATGTCTAAGAAAAGTATACAGACGGCTAACTTATATGGGCCTAATTTTTTACCTCTGTGTATATTATTAACCAACTCTATGTGAGCTACCTTACTCCTTATTTTCAATATTCAGTTAAAATCCGACGAAGTTTGAGGTTAACATTCGATACATGATACCATAGTTTGAAATCGAGACAACAAAATTTCACTGTTAGGAAAGTAAATAAACAACATATAACAACCTTAAATAAGAAGTTGATAATAAAATATAAACTGTAAACTTACCGAGATGAGCGTAATCCATAATAATTCTGAAGTAAAGTAAACAAGGTTGGGTTAAACAACCGCATCACTGATATTCCACATAATTGACCACTGTAAAGCGCTTTGATAAGAATAATTTCACTGTTTTATATTAAATTCACCAATAACTCGCAGTTCTAGACTGATTTAAAGCAGTAAATATGATTTTTAAAGCATCACACCATGTGTTAATTTCAATAATAAATTCCAGCACATTTAAGTAGTTTCTGAGTTTTAAAAGTAGATTTAAACAAACTAAATAACCGGCAGATTAATATTCTTTAAGTTTCTAATAGCCATCAACTAATAATCAGAAGAGATAAATAAGTTAAAATTCGTTATCCTGTGACGTCGTAGAAACCAACTTGTAATTTGAATTTCAATCTGGCAAACATATTTCATGAACCAAAAACTTTTCTAAAGTACTTAAATAAAATAAAGATATGTTTTAAAAATAGTTTCAGGCCATAACCAACTTTAATTAAAAAGTGAATAAAATCTTGCAACACCAGGAAATCAGCAAATTTTAGAAATTCCATAACTTTTGACATCCTTAACCAATTTGAAAGATTTTTATACCATTGAACTCAGCAGAGGCTGGGGAACACTTTAAACATAGTATAAACTTGATACTTTAAACTTTAGCAAATTCATATTCCGGACGTGACGTTCGGCAGTACTAAAGTCATTGAGCTTTCCGATTCACCAACTTTCAAAATTCATTTAAAACCATCTGGAAGCTCTGAGAACAAAACCAACCACATCACCACACTTGTTTCATTACGCTCTATCTCTTGTGATTTTCTGGAAGTTCTCCGTTAACAAAATTTTGTCTAGATAGCCTGTTGATTAGATGCGTAGGGCATTTCTGATAAAGGTAGGCCGGTCGCTCATTTCGTGGCAGTTCGTGGAAACACTTGGTCGGGTTAGGATGTTACTAGTGGTATAACAAATCCAGCGCTAGTAGAGTGCGTGGGCTTCTGGGAGACCGGAAACAAACATGGCCGACTGTCGGTGGTACCAACGGTAGAACTTTGAAATTTTCCACCATTGTGACTCATCAATGTGAACTTTCACTTTCATTTCTGGGTGGAGCGGTCGGTTCTGTTTCATGACTTGTGATCTTCGGCTTAATGATTTACTCCGATTGCCATCGCTAACTGTGACTTTTATGTAAACTCAGTGAAATTTTCAAGAATATATCCTTTGGTGATCCTGACTTCAACTTTCATTTCTACTTTAGTACCTTTCTTATAGGAGGTTAATTCTGTGAGTGGCGACCGACTTCATCATTACAGTTAGCATTCTCCAAGGTTTTTCACGGTTATAGAACTTTTCTCGAACTTTTGGTAACATTTTGGAAGAACTCAAGTTTAGGTGTACAAGCCGATACGTACCCCAGTATACGGCTTATCCCCTAACATCTACCATTGTTATCGGCACATATCACATAGCTCCTTAAGTCTAATGTCTACAAAAAGGCTCTTGTAAAAAAAGGTCAATAACTTAATCTTCAAAATATTTCCGCTTTCTTTGATGCTGACTGGAAACACGTTTATTGAATACTAACAGTGCAATCATATCCTAAAAATACCAGATTTTTCATGGTTGTTGAAATGTTCATGGCTTTTAGAAAGTTTGACCTGTAGCTTATACTTGCTTATAGCCTTATACATTACAGGTACAATATCCTTTTTCTGTGAACAGTTTTTACTAATTTATTTCTTGTTTAGATGTCTTTAATTTAGCTAAGTCAAATTTTTAAAATTCTACATGTGGACCACCTACCCCACCTTCATGGACCACAGGATGAGAAACGCTGCCCTAGGATGTTTTGTCATATTCCCTTTGCTACTTTCTGTCGAGTCTATTCGTGTCACAATTGATGTGCTACCCCTAAAATTGCACATTTTCATGACCTTATTGATATGGAACACTTTCAGGACCAGTGGCTATCAAATGGCAATCCTGTTACTCTTTTTCTTAACTCACTGCCCCAACAATTGGCGCTACAAGTGTGGTACTGCCATAGGTACTCATATGGCTCAATTGTGCACTAAACTCTTTCTTGATGATCTTGAATAGTAATTATTAGATTAAGTTTCTAATAAAAAACCTCATGCAGCTCTCATTAATATACGATTTCTTTTATGGTGTGGACACATGGGGAGGACAACCTTCTGAGTTTCTTCAGTCTCAAACTTTATTTTTTCCTGTTATAATACTGTATACCACTTGTGAAACTTCACAAGTATTTTACCAGCACAGTGAAACAAATTTCCCACTTCAAATATAGGACAGTAGGAAGAAATAGCAAGTTACGGTCAGTCAGCACATACACCCACTTGAATGAAAATAACATGATTGCCTGGAACTTTGCCCGGAACACCTGATTTGTACAGTCTCAAAAATATAAAATACTTGATTGCTAATTAGTTTCAGGATTTTGGTAATAAATTAGCAGAACTAACTACTTTCATGTCCTAATATATACTTCAACCGCCATAGACCAACATGTGAACTGTTGTGACCTAGCTCCAGTGAAAAATTTTGGCAGACTTATCTGTCTGCCAATTAGGGCATCGTTTATACCCTTTGCGTGCTTACTTCACCTTCATCCATCTTGAGAAATACTTTTGGTGCTATCCTCCTAACCAATTAGAACTCTCCTCTCTTCATCAGCATAAAAATATTCAGATAAATTAATTACTAATTAGCTCTCCATTCTTCAAGTAACATGTAAAATAATTTATTATATCTTGAAGATTTGAATAAACCCAATTAGCTAAATAATGTGTAATTGTCTCATCTACTCCCCTCTGCATTAAATGTTGATCTACCAATAGAAAACCACTACAACATATACTGCACCCAGAATGCTCCACCCTTTTGTATTATGCTTCACCTGAAAATTTAATTAATAAACAGCATTTACAAATGAAGTGGTTATTTTTTCATCCTACTTAACTCCTAATCTTACTATTGAATTCTAATGCTTCATCATATTGCATTTACAAGGATAATGTGTGTTTCTATCGTTTACAGTTGTGTACATACTTTCTCTGAAGTGTAGAATTTCAGCACAGGCCCGCTACTATGTATCTATTTGTAGGTTGTGCCTCTGCCTGTGATATTGTGTTTCAATAGTTCAATTTTACTCCACCATTCCTTACTCCATGGTCTACTCAGCCATGTTTTAGATCCTTGTGTGAACACACATCCCATGTAAAATGGCTCATCCCTCTTGTATGACTAAGGCTTTCAATCAAAATGCTGCACTGTATAATTGTATTGGTATTTTTTTTTATTTTATTTTTTTGTGTGCATTTGTTGCTGCCTCCTTTCTTCATCTGTGGTGATGCTCTCTTTGTAAATGAGGAATGAAGTAACCAAAGTAGTATTGGCAGTAGAGAAGGATAAAAAATACTGAATTGGTAACCATTAATTGTTGGGAAACATTATCTCTGGAAGTGGGGGAACATTGTAAAAGCAATACAATATAATTGTGATTAAGAAATTTTGAGGATAATATTAAACTTAAGATATCTGAATTATATGACTGAATAAAAAATAGTGCTGTGTCTAGTGGCTGTTTGGGCCATGGTGATGTCTGGTTTCAAGGATATTTTAGAAAACTAGTTTCCATCTTGGGGTTCAGAGTGGGTTGTTTTTACTGGGAAGACTTTGTCATAAAACAGTAGTTTAAGTTATTTGAATTTGGGGAATTGGCATGGGCTGCCACTGGTTAGTCTAGGTTCATGCCAGGAAAAACAATTCCTGAACGAAATTTCAATCAAACCTAATGTGTGGTTCAGGTACATAGATAATATATTTATGATCTGAACTTGCAGTGAAAACCATCTACCAGACTTCCTTAATTCCCTACACATTAGCCACTCGATCAGCATTACCTGGACTTACCCCCAAACATGTTACCTTTCTTGATATTGACATTTGTTACATAGGGTGCCCTATATACCTCTGTTCACATCAAGCCTAGACATTTGGAACAATTCCTTCACATTTGATAATTGTAATCCATTCTACACAAAACGTCCCTACGTTATAGCCAGCTCATCTTTAGCAGACACATTTGTTGTTCTGATAAATAACCACTTCCAAAACATATCACAAGACCTAATTTCCCACTGCTATCCCCCTGATTTTGTATGAAACCAAATCTGTTGTGCTACAAAGCATCCTTTGCACAACTACTCCAATCCTGCATCTCTAAAATCTAACACTAGTGCTGTATCCATCACCCAGTTCTCTCCTGGTCTGGAGTCCATTAACCAAATCCTTCCCATGGGCATGTATTTTTACATTCTTCCCATGAATTGTGCAACATTTCAATAACTTTAATGACTGTTTTATAATGAGCATCATCAGAGTCCCGAGAAACCACATCTCCCTCTGAATTCGGTAGGTGACAGATAACTGGCTTACCAAAATATCTGTGACACCAGGCATCCTCCTGGCCTCAGTCATCGATAAGACCATTCCATTAGACCTGACACTTATTATTATTTATTGGCATTTATGTTTTGTAAATTTAATTTTATCCTACTTGTTTTCTGATCATATTTATGTCAAATTACTTTTGATATGTTTTCCCACTATTAGAGATATTATTTCCCCACAGCTATCAGTTCAGTACTTTTCAGTCCCCCTTTCCTGCTGCCACCTTTGACTTCATTCACGTGGTTTCTCATACATGCGACTGGCAGTGGTGTGATTACAACAGATCTTCTATCAGTTTGTCTTGTTATTGACATGATCAGGGTATACACCACCAAATTATTGTATTATACATGTTTGTCCTTTTTTTGTGTTCAATGCTGGCCTGCTGCCATCCTCTATTAGTTTTGCTCTTACTTTCCCTAATCTTCCTTATTTTCACTGCCTTAAACCATTTCAGGTTTATGTCCCTTCATAAACAGTATAGTGTGTCCAGTAAGAGTAGCGAGGTTTTATTTTTTAGGTGATGCCTTTTGTCATATGCACACGAATGCAGGGAGAGTATAGAAACATAGGTGATTTCATGGAGAGGCAACATTAGCTGGCCTTGGATGAGTCCAGATCTCAGTCCACCTGATTCATATTTATGGGACTACCTTAAAAGTAAAGTATATGGCAATATAGTGACAAAACTAGTACAACTGAAGCACTACCTCACATTGAATTTTCAATCATATTCAAGAGCAACATTTCAACGTCAGCATATCATTGTCAATCTTCTTTCGAGACTATAGGAATGCCAGTAACATAACGATCAACTTATGAACAATATTATTTTTGCCAAATAATTTTCCAGTTATTATAATTAAGAAATAAACAAAGACTTTCCTTTTTTTAATATTTTTGTTTTATTCAATTATCCAATACCCAATATTCTGACTGGAAATCCGGCTTTGGTGAGCTTAGTGCATAACCTACTTGTTAGAAAAATCATCTGTAACAGCTTTTTGTGAACAGTTTGACGTATGATCTATGGATCAACCTTGAGGATTTTTCAAAAGCTTTAGTTCTGGAACACTGGTAGTTTACGCAATAGCTTGTGTTTTGCCTTTTATATTGTAGAATGACATGTCTGTAGCATATTGGTGGCTAGCAGGTAACTGGAAATTCACCCTATGGTTGCTGCCTTGTGGCTTGTGGGATTGAAAACCATGAACATGAGTATTGTAAAAATGGAAACTATATTGCAGAAAAAAGTCCTACGGTAGAAACAAATGGCAACAAATATTTTAGTAAAAATAAGATAAACTGTAATGAAACTTGGATTTAAAAAACCCACAAATTCCAAGAATGGTGAATGGTGGTTCATATTGGTAAGAGAAGTGGGGGGTGGGAATAGAGGGTAAAAAAAGAAAATAAGACTGCTGGGTGCTAGGTTGAGACATGATGGTTGCCTGGTATCCATTTAGTACTGGTAAGCCTGTTCACACCTTCTGAGTTGAGAGAAGCTATTTCTGCTTGGGGGAGGGGGGGGGGGGTCTCTGATAGCATGGATGGTGAAGCAAGAATTAAAATTGTTGGTTACATGTGTGTCAGCACGTAAAGATACTGGATGTTTAGGGTTTTGGGTGAATACCATTCATTCTAATGGCTAGTAGATTTGTGGCCAGATCTATGTAGGTGGCTAAACAACGATTCCAAATTAGTTACACAGATTGCATGTTCTATGATAGAGAAGCTTTCCCTGGTTACTGGGCTGTGGTGGAGGCATGGTTTATATTGTACAATCTGCAGCAAGATCTGTTACATCGAAAAGATCCTTGGAGCTATCGTGTAGGTTAGGGAAACCCTTGATTGTGGACTGGGAGTTGGCTGAGGTTAGGATATCTACTGAAGCATGTTCAGGGAGGATTTTGGGAAGGATTGATCTCATTTCCAGGCAGGCTCAAAGATAAAACCTTGCCGAAGGACTTGGTTAATTGATACCAGGCCTGGAACGTACTGGGTGACCAGGGTGGTCGGTTTTGTGGGTTCGGGCGATTCATAGACTGAGTGGGTTGTGGTGTGGCTTGTGAAAGTTGTTTTTGTACTAAACTTGGTTGATAATTGTGGAATACCAGAGCTTATGAGATATTGTTGGAGGGATCATATGGGTGCCCATGGCAGTGCCGCAAATCTAATGGTAAATTTTATCCTCAAAGGAGTTGTTGTTAAATATCACTTGGGCCATCGTGGTGATAAAGGATGTGCTGAGAAAACTGTTGGGAGGTCACTGGTATCGAAAATGTTCCATGGCACTAAGTCTATGGCAGCTTGTAATATGTAAGGAGGTCACATCAATTATTACTAACATGGAGTCGAGGGGATGATGTGTGGGCGCAGTGGAAAGACAGGGGAGGAATTGTTTTATGTCATTAATGTGGGAGGGAAGCTGGCTGACATTTTGTTGTAAATATTGGTCCACCAAGGCATATGTCAGTTTGGTCGATGAACCATAAGCAGAAATTTTGGGGCATATATGGTTGCAAGGCTTTTGGACCTTGGAACACAGAGGGTCAGCAGCTTACTGGGAGTGAGTGGTGAAGCCTTGAATGGGTCCATTGAGCTGTATAAAATGCTTTATCCTCTTGTTGACCGGGGGGTGGTGTCATAGCTGCTGGGGTATTAGGTGTTAGTATTAGACAACTGATGAAGGTCCTTAGCCAAGTTGCCAGAATTCATTGTATTGGTCGTGACATCATTATAATATTATTCCCCTTTTCGCTCAAAAGAAAAAATCTCTCTCCATCCTTTTCCCCGTGCCAAAATTCTATTATTTAAAAGGCAATTGTCTACTTTCCAGTATTGACAATTTATTAAGTACGTGATATTAAAATTAGTTTTCAACTCTAAAAGACAGTTAAGTAGGCAGTGTAGAACTAGGGTAATGTTCTCACTGGTGACGCACATCCATCCCCCTTCCTCCCCGACATGTCTTCTCATCCCCCAGTTTGGGAACCTATACTTTAAAGTATTACATCTTAGTTACGTAAATATTGTATTTTCTTATCCATAAATATAATAAGACTACAATTTTAAGAAAATTTATAAATTTAAAATGTTTTTGAAAAATGAGTTTGGATCACTGTTTGAAAGCTACAGCCTATCTGTCTGTTTGGCTGTACAGAAATCATACAAAAATAACAGTGTATGAACCCTGCTCCACTGGTAAAATAGAGGATGTCTCATTTTATTATGAAGGCAAAAAGCAAAGAATTTTAAGATACGATTGTTCATAAATTGGTATCATGCAATCTAAGTAAAATGTATTGGTCTCATTTTGATGGGGTTTTGAGTAATGTTCATCTTATAGTTCAAGGAGTAAAATATTATGTTTCATTTTGATTCAATTTCAAAACGCTTATGAATTAATACAGAATTACTGGGAAATGATAATCTAATTTTCAGTAACTTGAGTCCTGCGAAAATTACCGGTATAATTTTGAACACTGTATAACTCCACAGTCTCAAGAATAGAATTAATTATGTTTTATTTTTATGTGTCATCAAAATGATGAGAAATTAATGTAAATGTGTCCACAAAGTAGTATATTTTTAAAGTTAGGTTACTTCTTGTAATCAAAATGACTATTGTGATTTCAATGTATGAGCAGAATTGTATCATTCAGATTAATTAAGTTCAGTTTTTTCTCCAGCTGTTTGTTATTCTGACATAATTGGATTAAGAGTGAAGTTTGTACCTCAACAATCCGAGTTGCATTGAAATGAATTGAATTGCGATGGTGTGCATACTCCTATGTCAATTTCCCTATTCATCTAATTACCCTATAATTATTTTTTATTATTATTACATTATTTATATTGAGTGTTTTCTTCCACCCATCTACTTTTGTCATTTTTTAAATTTTAAATTCCCTCAGCGTTTTTGGTATATTATGTGTTATTGACACTAAATTGTGATACAGTACATGTATTAATATGCTTGTGATTGAAGTATTGTTTCTCTGGTGGCAAGTTTAGTGTAGTATGTGGTTACGTTGAAATGCAACCTGGAGCAGGATGGCAATGAAAACCTTTTGTTACAGTGCAAGGCACTAGGAATTTTGAGCTTTGTTTTATAACAATTCTATTTATTTAAGCAATTGCTAAGAAAAGGATTGCCAGAACACTGAAAGAAAAGTATGTATATCATTTAAATTGGTATATTAACTACCACTTGATAACCACAATTAAAATTAATATTACATGGCATAATGTAAGTTGTTAAGATTTATTTTTAGCATGATTTGTTTTCACTGGGATCATTATTTCAACCGAATGTAAGCTGTGTCAGCTGTTAAAACATCAATTTTCATCACATATAATAAGATAGAAAGATGTAAGAACACTCGAAGATTTTGGATCAAGTGTATATCGCGATTGACATGCGATACAGGGAATATATTAATTTGTATGTGATTGAAGTTTTGATTTTCTAGCGGCAATACTAGCGGAGATTTTGGTTAGGCTGAAATGCAACTGGGACCAAGTTGACAACTGAAACTTTTTGCCACAGCACAAGGGACGAGAAATTACATTGAGCTTTATTTTATAACAATTCTATTTAGGTAGGCAACTGCAAAGAAATTAATTGCCAAAAAACTCCATTAAACACATCATTTTTGACTGGCTTTGAGGCTAGTATAAATTATATTTGCTATAGGAAATTCTGAAGTGTGATTTATTCAACCAAGGAAAAGAAACACATTGCAAACCTCAGCTAAAACA
Source organism: Vandiemenella viatica (assembly GCA_031002005.1). Classification (NCBI taxonomy): domain Eukaryota; kingdom Metazoa; phylum Arthropoda; class Insecta; order Orthoptera; family Morabidae; genus Vandiemenella; species Vandiemenella viatica. The sequence continues at coordinate 210,229,004 of CM061920.1, forward strand.
AATTCTTCTACTGAATGAGTATGATTCCACCAATAAGCAACTTGCCATTACTTACACATTTCATTGTTGTTATCAGTTAGGTACAATTCACAAGTAAATCAAAGTAGTGAGGTTTGAAAAATTACTAGCCACTCCTTAAACCTAACCACCCCAGAAAATTGTAATAACTGCTCACTCTTGTTGTACATCATGATATAATTATACTGTTTTTTATTTACACATTAATTGAAATATAAATGATTTATAGTATTCTATAGTGTTTGTTGACATTTTACAGGTTCATGGCTTGGGTGTATTACCAACAGATTCTGTTGAAGTACAGATTCATGACATTGATAATGTCAATGGGCTTACATTTTCAGAGTCAAATTTATTATCTGAGTCAACAGCTCCTCTTGGAGTAAGTATTAATAAATTATTATTCTTTTCACATTAATTACCACAATTAATGTTTGCTTTAAAAAATATTATAGTTACCAGACAACATGGTTTCTTTGGTGGCAGATCCATAACCATCAATTTGTATGGCTACGTTAACTACATACTAAATTCACTGAGCAGAGGTAAGGAAGTACATGCACTTTACACAGACTTCATCAAGGCCTTTGATTTGGTGAACCATGAAGTCCTGCTAAAAAAAGCTGTGTTTTTATGGTGTCAGATCAAAAGCACTGAAATGGATGCGCTCGTACCTCTCCAATAGGCGCCTGCAAGTACGGGTTGCTGGTCATCTGTCAAATGAATTCAGTGACACTTCTGGTGTCTCAAAGGGTTTACTGAGGAGGATAGAGTAATGACAGTGAGGGGTGTGGAAAATAATATTAATAGAAATGAGACTTATATCATAGAGAGTGACTTGAGGAAGACGGTAATGGAGCTAATGCAGATCTCAAGTCACTACGGTTGACCAAATTTGAATCAAGCTATTAAGCAGGTAAATATGGAGACCAAGGTGGTGGTTGGCAAAGGTGTTGTAACATCCTTGCTGTAATTAGCACTGGGAGGAATTGACCAGTTAAATGTTCGTGCAGTAAAGCTAGTGGCAAGCTTCCGCTCATTCATGCTATAACATCTCAAATCTCAGTCGGGTTTGTTCACTTTCCGGTCGCCTTCATATAATTACATTAACTTGTTCAGGTCACTTACTGGCAGCTTGATGAAACTTCCATTACTTGCTGAAACACATGTAATAACTACATGCTACCATTAACAATGACGAAGTTGTTCACACAGTTACATTTTATTTGACCCAATCAATCACATATACAGTTGCCGAGGGATACCACTTAAATCAATTGATACTGGAGTTCATCACCAAAGATTCTTAATTAGGAAACTTCTTTATGCACTAACTTGCTTGACAATAGCGTCAGACACGTTCCTCACTCACACCACTTTTATTTTGTACTGACGTGTATTTCTAGGCACTTAATCACAGTTTACTAATGCACAATTCACAGTATCACAATTCTTCTCACTAATATATCTCATGTTGTTACGCTACAGGCTTTCGTTAATCTGTTCAATTACTTTGTGGACTGCCATCCTACTGCTCACTTAACTCGTCCATACAACTCTCTCTCTGCCCTCTTGAATTCCGCGACCCTAATCTACTCGGCCACCCGTATCGATATTCAGCGATACTGTTTTCCCTGTCTCGTTACAGTATCACTTCTGTCTTGGGGACTAATATTGGTAGGTCGAATTTTAGTAGGCATGGCCTGCACCTAAACAGAAAGGAGAAAGGGGCTCTTTTTGAGCTGTTAGCTAGATCTCTAAAGGAGCCCACTTCCAGTTATGATGGGGTAAGCACTGTTACTTTTTTTTTAGATTAGAGGCTGCTGGTGTGGGGTTAAAAACAGGTGACCAAAGGGATACTGAATACAGGTGAACAATGGGAAAAGTCATAAATAATAGTGAAATTGTAGAAGCTGATGAAATAGTGAAAAGACTGGTTTACAAATAGTCTTCTTCTTCCTAACCAGTGTTAGGCCTGATGGCCTTTTACGGTTTCAATCCATGTTCTTGGTGTTACAAATAGTAATGATGAAATTATAGCAGAGGCAGGTATAGGATCGTTACTAGTGAACTGTAGTAGTATAATGAACAAAGTAATAGATTTTGGTAACTTAATAGGGATAAACAAACCACAAATAATTATTGTTAAAAGAAGAATTTTTATATATTGAGGTTTTTCTGGTGGTTATAGGGTGTACTGTAGAGAGGTGTTTTCATAGTGGTTAGTAAGGATTATTACAGTTCACTGGTGTTAATAGATCTTAGCTATGATTTACTGGGACTAGACTCCTGGGTTGCAACAAAAGAAAAAAAATTAGGATCATGGCTGCCTACCGTAGTGGAAGACGCACTGCTACAATACTGACTGATGATAATGCTCTTGGTGAGAAATTAAATTAATATTCAGAATTCAGAGGAGAGAATAAAATAGTCATTTTTGATGGGGACTGTAATCTGTCAGGTGTCGACTGGTAGGGAATTAAGATAAATAATTCAAGGGAACAGATGTTTGCAAATCTATCAGGTGTTGACTGGTAGGGAACTAAAATAAATAAGACAAGGGAATAGAGATTTGCAAATATGTTAGTGAGATAAGCAGGCCTTACACAACTATAAAACACAGTATGAGGGGACCATACATGTTTGGTATATTCTTAATAAAGCATAATAACAGTTTTGCGGGATCTCAGTTATAGAAAGAATAAGTGATCATGAAGCAGTGATGTTGGGTATTAGAGGATTTAATAAATGAGTGGCCAAATTGAAGGTAGTTATAGTTACAGTTATAGGAAAGCACATGTCACTGAATTGAAAAGATATTTCGTAGAAAGATTCAACACTTGTAAGTTGAGTGCCAGTAGAGGGGAAAGGGACTGGGAAGAGTTCAAGGAGATGATAAGAAAGAGGGTTAGAAATGTTTATTCAAAATAAAAAACAAAGAAAACTACAAATCCTGCTTACTGTACAAAAAGTTGGTAAGGAGAGAACACAACAGATTTAAGAGACAGCAAAAACGCAGGAAAATATTGAAACAACTAAACAAGGAATTAATACCAACAAAGATGGGTTTATGAAAATATTATAGTTGCAGGGCAGTCAAGGGGTAATGAAGTTAGGATGTTCTATGACTATGTTAGAAACCTGAAAGGAACGGAAGGTATAAACAATTGTGGGTACGGATGGGAAAGAAGTTGGAAAAGACTGAGATACTAAGTAATTGGTTTCATGAGACAGTTACGGAATATTGTTCTGGTATGGGAGGAGAAAAAACATAGGGGAGCTTCTCATAGGTGAAATAAGAAAGCCAAAAAAAGATTTAAAAGGTAGTGTTTATAATATTACTACAGGTGCATTAAAGCTTGGGGGGGGGGGGAGGGGCTAATTGCATGGTACCTTGTATAGTAATATTACGTAGATTACATTTGGAGACTTACCGTTTACCAGACAACTGGAAAAGTGTCATAGTAGTTGTGGTCCATAAAGGAGGCAAAGCAAATAAAGTTGAAAATTACATGGTAATCAGTTTGATATCAGTAGTGGGAAATTTGATGGAGAGATTGGTATGTGGGAATGTCTGTGTGAGAAGGAACTAATTTACAAAACAGCAACATGGATTTAGGAAAGGACACTCATCTGAATCTCAGTGGGCCGTATGCAAGATGTTGCACATGAAATTGACAAGGGAGGCAAGGTTGACAGCGTAACAGTGGATCTCTTCAAAGTATTTAGCAGAGTGATGGTGATAGATAAGGTAAAAACCATTGGAGTGGATGAAAAAATGACTTGCTGGAAGGAGGAATTCTTAAAAGGTAGAAAGCAAAGGGTTAAAGTGGGAAGCGCATTATCAAAAGAGGTAAAAGTTAATATATGGGAGCCACAGGGTAATGTATTGTGACCATTGTCGTTCATTGCTATAATGAATGATTGTATTAATGTGTTGAAGTCAGAAGTTAGATTGTTTTCTGATGTTATAATGTTATACAATAGGATTAAGACTGGAGAGTACTACAAGAAGATCTGAACAAGATATCTAGCTGGGTAATTAATTATGGAATGAAAATAAATGCCAAGAAGAGTCAGTTTACTAAGCGCACGGATACAAAAATAAAGATTTTCTATCATTATACTATAGACAAGGAATTGCTTGCTGAAGATCTTAACTGTAAATATCTTGGCATAACATTTGATAGTAAACTCAGTTGGGCAGGTTGTAGGAAGTGGTTTCAGAATCCTTTATTTATTGGAGAGGGTGATGAGGTGATGTAGCAGGAAAGTGAGGGAATGGGGAACTTGACACTAAAAAGAAAACTATGAAACTTTAATTGAAAAAGTAGAATAAGTTGTAAGGATACCAAAAATCAACTTTGTTTGCTCATTGGGAGTTAAAAACATACAAATTTTGATAAAATAAAAATTCTGAAAAGTTATGTGATGCGAAATAGCAGAGCAAGTAATGTTGCGTACCAGCACTGCACCAATTTTGTTCCATGTGTTAAGCATTTTTTCGCCAATCTATGTGGGGTATATGTAAGATATTAAGTTAATCTATTACTTAGCTCTGGTTATCAATCCATAAAATAAATAATATTTGCAGTGAAAGCTGGATTTACCAAAGTAAACAGCTCTAATTTGCTCAAAATTGATGTTACCATGCTGGGAAAGTTTTTCACATAAAACAGTGATTTTTGCACTGCAGAATTTCAGAAAGTAAAAATTTGCCTCAAAGTATACATACTTAAACTAAAAGTGTAGCTGAAAAATACACATATTGTTGTATAGTAAAGAAAAATTATATAAGAATTAAGACTTTCATTGCATTTTATTTGAATGTTTGGTCTTATATTCAATTTAGAGAATAGGTTTCAAAAACCTATATACGCTAGAACAAATTGTTGTTATGAGTTAAAAATTGTTTTATAAAAGCAATATCAGCAGAAGCAGAAGTTAAGATAAAAATAAAGCTTAAATGCTGTGCACATAAATGGATAAAGAACTAACAGCAGGCATTCTTCGTGACAGTATACCAACATTTAGATGGGATGATATATCAATTGTGATGATAAAGTGTTGCTAAACTATCAAATATAGTTGAATTTGTATTAGCCATAGCCTATTAGAAAATAATAAATAATTCACAGACATTGTTAATGGTGAACAGCGCATTTTTAACAGTACTGACATTGTGAAAATTATGGACATATTTTTAAAAGAATTACTAATTTTCTAGATGCATTATGTACTAGTATTTATTTAAATCATGTATCAGATTACGTAGATGATGTCTCTCTAATTTCAACTGGTTATAAAGACATTGTGTTAATGGGAGCACACAATATTCAGTTTCGAAAGTGATAATTCATTTATTGATGAAAATTTAAGTTTAAATTAGAATAAATTATTGAGGTATGTAGCTTATTAAACACTGTAAAATGTTAAGTAAAAATTTACATCAATGTAGTGTTTACAAAAATATAATGAATACTTTGTAGACAAATATGCTGAGTCACATTGTGGAAGTTTTAGCCATTTTTTCTGCATATTTTCCTCCTGTGGAATGTAAAGAAACAAATTGTTTGCTTTCTACATGATGTGTTTACACACTGAGTCACTTTGTTAACCAAATAACTCATTTTATCAACAAAATAATCAAACTGCCGCTTTGCTTATAGCTGCGAGAAAATAGACATGATATCACAAAAGACTACATGACAGCTGTAGGCATTGTGGTACCAAATTCAAATCAATGTATACAAATCCAAAATTTTGCATTTATCCATTTTTTTCCCAAGAAATTATATTTTTTTATGGTTATAATAGACGCACTGCTACAATACTGATTACTTTCCGAAAATTAGTCAAGTGTCCTGTTGAGTTACAAAACCGTGGTCAGACAACTGCTTGAATATGGTGGAGTGGTCTGGGACCCATATTATGGGTATCAAATTCAGGAGTTGGAAGTGGCACAAAGGAGAGTAGTTAGATTTGTTTGTGGATATTATTGCAGAATGCATTCCAGTGGGTGAATATAGTGTTTGTACAATACAAGGCTTATGAATGTGATAATGCATGGATCAATATTAGTAGAAGGATTAGAATTTTTACATGGAAGGAAGAAATAGCCATTATTATAAGGGAAACAGTAGACAGTTTACCAAAAACACTTTAAGAGTTTAAAGTTGCAATTCATAAATGGTAGGGGTAGGTGAGTAGTGAAAAATCATGTCATGGAAAGGCAGAGGTGTAGGGACATTGCAATTGAGTGTGTGTGCTCCATCACAATTGAAATTAAATTAAAAAATGTATATTATTAGTACCACCAAAAAAATATATAATTTAACTGGGCCATACTGTATAGTGACATGTTTTGCAAAACCTTTTAAACTATTTTTGACCATTTTCTTTTAGTTTCAGCATATTTTTTTAGTCTCTAAATTCCTTTTATGATTAAGTAATGTATGTGTTTAAACTGCATTATTATTATTATTTAAGAAAAAGTCTTCCCCAAGATTGATTGTTAATATTACAGTTTCAGGAGAAAAGCTGACTGAACTTGGCATTCCAACTCAGTATTTCGGCCCGTCTGCCACTTCACCATAAGATGGCGATGGAGAAATATCATATGGAAAACCATGTTTACTTGGCTTTTTACCCAAGAGCATAATATTATTTATATTATGATTGTTTCCTGTTATCAATTGTGATCACTGTCTTCCTCTATGTTTCCCTTTCTTACTGTTACCTCAACTAACAAATTAAAGAATCCATCGTGTCTTGAAAAGGAAGTGTAGAACCAACTGATTACTTAATGAGAGTAATGTCCTCCAGGTATATATATTAATGCCTATGTATAACAAAGTAGTTTTTTTTTTATTTTATACTTTATACATGCAGTTTATTTCCTCAACAAGTTTTTTCACTGATGCCAGTGTTGATGATTAGTGTCCAGTATTCCAAGGCCTCAATCAAATGTTTTATCATGAAAAGATTCTGACAATTTCTACCACAGAAACAAAAACAAAGGGTCTAGTTCACCTTTTTATTTGTATCACACCACGTTATTCACAGTAGCTGGTTAAACTGTTCAAGAACTAATTAATGGCTAACAGTTGCCTGTAATGTTGTTCAGTTGTTTTTATTTTACAATGGGTGATGAGATAAAATCTGGTCTGCTAGTTCAGTACCTCCTCATCTGCATTCGAGAATATCACAGATGTGGTGAGAAATAAGTTAAGCAATAAAAAAAAGCACCATAGAGTAAAATATATCTTCAGTAAAAAATGGTGGTAAATCAGCCTTTTTCTACAAATAGCCTTATCTATAACTCTACTGGTGTGTGCTGATAGCTTTCACATATAACTGTACTAAAATTTAATTTTGGTTGGTACTAATGACCTAGTGACTGAGTTTCTTCCCAGCCACATGGTTCAACACATTCATGACTAACTAAACTAATAATAATACTATCATACAGAGGGGACCTAGAGTTTAAACTGGACCACGGAGAATGCTACAGGTGAATATTAGCTTCGACGAATATTTTCATGAATGAAATGATGTTGAGTATATATCTTGGCAAAATATTTCAACCAGGAGAAGTAACTTACCTTTAAATTCCTCAGTTCAAAATGAAACATTCTTTAATTGACTCTTGGATCCATGAACTGAACATTTTTCAAACCCCCATCAAAATCTGATCATTTGATTTTGCATGAATGACAGACAAACATAATTTACAAACAGGATTATTCCTTCTCTGTCTTAAGAAATTTTTGAAAAAAGGGGGGGGGGCAGAAAGTATTTTGAGGTACCTGGTTACAGTTTCTTTTTTTAATCTTTATACAAATAAAATATCATTATTAAAGCTTTTCATCGTGTTAATAATTACCAAATGGGAACATTTAACTGTGATTACTCAGTTAGACAGTTGGACTCTTGTTGCACTACGAGGGGATAAGATAGGTTTCCTGTTAATTAAACATTTATAGCATAGTCTTCTTCACATGAACGATATTGTGTTTTGGGTGGGTGTGCAGACTTCTGCGGTCATTGTCGATGTTATCTTGGTTGTCCGGGATGAACCACGTCAATATATGTGTTTTGATGTTATTTTGGTGTCTAATGCTTAAGCGAGCTTGAATATTCTGAAAAGAGATTTTTTGTTACTTCTTGCTTTCCTATAATTTGCTTGTATTTTTTAAATTTTTGATGTTGCCATGTTCAATTATCTGCTTCACATATTCTAATTTTTGTCTACCTTCACAGCTCTTTCCTTCAACTGTTCCCTCCACTAACAAATTATCCAATCCCACAAGTCTTAAAATGCGGCCAATCATCCTGTCTCTTCTTTCTGTAAGACTCTTCCTCAAGCTTCTTTTCTCACCCATCATTTCCAAGATATGTTCATTTCATTTTTTATCTGTCCACTTAATTTTCAGCAACCTTCTGTAGTACCACATTCCAAATGGTTCAATTTTCTTTTTTTTCTGGTGTTCCTATAATCAATGCTTTGCTAACAGAAAGTGCTGTGCTTCACACATAGAGTTTTAAAAATTTCTTTTTGAGTCTTCTATCAATATTTGAAACTAAAAGATTTCTCTCTTTCATGAAAACTTTTCACCAGTGATATTCGGCTTTTAACATAATTCCTGCTTCAGCCATCAGTTGTAATTTTACTTAAACAACAGAATTCTTTTACTTCTCTTATTGCATCTATTTTTATATTTAATCCACTATTGTTGGTATCATTTCTACTACATTTCAACACTTTTGTCTTTAGTCCAGGATCCAGGGTCTATTTTTGCACTTGATTACTATCAAGCTAATTTTCCGTGAGTGGCTTCATTTTGATGAGACGCCCAACAATTTCCTCTTCGAAAATCCTTGATTGTGGTAGTTAACAGGGGTAGCAGGGATAAAATATGTTGATTTGATGATTCTCAAAAATTAATTATTACCTAGTTTTTTTTTGTTAAATCTCTTGTTAACTATCTGGATTATTTGAAAAAAATATTTGTCCTACAAAATGTATCAAAGAGTCCCTTTCTTCCAACATGTATCGATAACAAAGTCATCAAAAATGATTACTAACCAACTGATTTTTTTTTCTATTGCTTACTTCATATTTATATAATTCAACAGTCACATTGTCCTACAAATTGTGTGGTACGTTATCCCGGTCCTACGCTCAAAAGTTGTTAATACCACAAGACCATTTTTCTCATTACTAACTGTAGGAAAAAAATATTACATAATAGGTTAATGTGTTTTCTGTCCAAATGAAACAGTGTCCTACAAGAAAACAGGTATTTATCATTAGTCTGACAAGAATTGTCATTGTTTCGTTTTCCTATTCGTATCATAACATAAGGTGAAAACATCTTTTTCTAAATTTATATAACTTTATTTTCCAATAAACTAGGTACAAAAATTTCCATTTTTCTTCTAAAAACAAACTTAATCTTCATCAAATTCATCTGATAAAACTTCATCATCTATGCTACTACCATCACTCTCATCTTCATCTCCTTCATTTTCCTCATTCGTAACATCTGACTCTGCAATAAAATAAAAAAATTAAATAAATAGTTGAATACTTAATCAATAAATAACAATAGTATTAATAGCGTACCTTGTAAGTCAGTAGATAATTCCTCAAAAGATGGACTTTGGGGACCATCAAACCAGTGAAATTCATATTTGCCATCAATTATTGTCCATCCATAATTTTCTGGCAATTTTTCAGTGGGGCACTGCTAATGAGTACACTCTGCATATATACCCTTCAATAGTTCGAACTACCGCATTCAATGTTGTTAATGCTGCTGTATGTTCACTTCTTAGGAGTTGAATGAAAGCTTCTTGAAAATGTTTATTTTTCTTCAGAATACTAAAAGGTCTCTTATTTACTTTACAAAAGAAAGCAGGATTATAATCATTTCCAGTAAAAATATGGCAAATGGCAAGTGAAGAAGATAATTGATCACCAAGCTTGGCATAAATTTCATTTATGTTTGAGTACAATTTTTTTTTTACTTGTGCTTAAATTGATAATTATTTGAATTTGATCTTTTAAGTGTTTAAAATTTGCCAACAATATTACTGGTATATCAGAATCTGTACAATTTATCTGCACATGATAGTTTGTATTAAATTGACAAATGTGGTACACAATTTTGGTAAAATAAATTCTTCACGGGTTTGCTGCCAGATTACATTTTCTGCTGATGGTGGCTCGTCGTCAGCAGAAAATGTAATCCAGCAGCAAACCCGTGAAGAATTTATTTCAAAGATATGCTGGGAAAGACTTATCTCTCACAATTTTGGTGTCAGCTTCTTCATGATTACATGAGAGGTCATAGTCAATGACTCTTTTTATTTTATTTTCACTACACACCTCATAAGTGTAATATTGATCATAATTAAGTTTAATAGTTTTTCCTATGATTAATGTAACAAATTCGTCTCTTGTCCCATCTTCAATTAAAAATTCAACAAATTTTTCTTTAAAGTTGTTACTCCTCAATAATTTGCAGAAATCTGCGGGATGATTATTGTCTTGACGTATAACGTCATACTGTGTGTCCTCTTCACCTCTCAGGTCATGTTAAAATACTGTTTTTTTTTTTTTTGTCAAATATAATGTGTACTTCTTTTCTATTATATGTAAGTATTTTTAATATATGCTTCGAGATTTTACCATAACTGTTTGGAAGGTTCTTTAACGTGTGTAATAAATAAAACCCATCAACTAACTGAATGTCTGCTTCTGGAGGATTTACGACTTCAGTTTGATATTCTAGTAATTTGTTAATAACCGCAGATTTGGGAGTCTTGCAAATTGTTCCATTAGTATGACAGAGTGAAAATGGAATAGAGGCTAAAGGATAACTTAATGCTTTTTCTATATCAATTTTATTTTTTAGTGACGCATAAAGTAGATGACCAAACACATCTCTTTGTATCTTAACTTCTTTCACCTTTCCATTAATTTTGATTTTTTGCGTATTCTTGTACTCAAAATTAATTATTTTATTTCTTTTAATGGCTTTATCAAACCTATCTGAAGTTACTCGAGTCTCAGCAATGAAATTCTTTTGTTGTTTTTCACCCTCAATTTCAACTGATGATAAAAATTTGTATACTTCATCGTTAACCGACTGACCTTTCGATATATTCTAAAGATGATCTTCTGACAGTTCTAATGCAAAAGAGTTGGTGTACTGCTTTATTAGTTGCATTAGTACTTCTAAGTTTTTGGTAGATTTATTGATTGTTGACTTTTTTAAATCTTTCATGATATCATCTGTGGATTTAATATCACAAAACTCCATCATTTTTGATATAACACTCGTACATAGTGAATGAGTAATTGACCATTTTTGTCTTGCAGAGAATGAGTTTGTAACGTTAATAATTCCAGAAGCTTTAGAAGTGGCGTCAGTATTGATTGTTTGCTAGAGTGTTAAATCAAATGGGATTCTTGAAAACTGTTTCATTAATCTTCGAATACCCAAGAAACTCTTTTGACAACCATCAAGCAATCCGGGATGCTTCGTTTCAATATTTATCAACTTATCACAATAAACAGACATATACCTTGCATAATTATGGTGGTTCATTAAAAAAAAAAAAGTTGTTTTTGGTAAAATGTGTACAAACAAATTGAAGTCACCTAAACGAATACTATATTCTAATTGAAGATAATATTCAACTAATCTTGTGTACATTAAATAAATTTGAGGTGTTTTACCATGCTTTCAATTTAATGTTTTATTTTTATACTCTTCATATATATTAATTTTTTTTTTGCTGTCGTCATTCTTTCGACTGGTTTGATGCAATCCTCCATCTCTTCCTATACTATGCTAGCCTCTTCATTTTTATATACCCCTTATAACCCACGTCCTCAATTATCTGCTTCATATACTCTAATCTCTGTCTTCCTCTACAGTTCTTACCTTCGATTGTTCCCTCCACTAACAAATTAATCAATCCAGCCTGTCTCTTCTTTCTGTAAGGTTCTTCCATAAATTTCTTTTCTCACCCATCATTTCCAAAACTCATTCATTTCTTACTTTGTCTGTCCACTTAATTTTCAGCATTCTTCTGTAGCACCACATTTCAAATGCTTCAATTTTCTTTATTTCCGGTATTCCTAAAGTCCATGTTTCGCTACCATAAAGTGCTGTGCTCCACACATAGAGTTTTAAAAAGATATTTCTAATTCCTAGATCAATATTTGAAACTAAAAGGTTTCTCTTTTTCATGAAGGCTCTTTTCGCTAGTGCTATTCTGCTTTTAACATCATTCCTGCTTCAGCCATCGGTTGTAATTTTACTTCCCAAGTAACAGAATTCACTTACTTCTCCTATTTCATCCGATCCTATTTTTATATTTAATCTACTAGTATTGGTATAATTTCTGCTACATTTCATCACTTTTGTCTTGCGTTGTTTTATATTCAGTCCAAAATCTTCCTTCAGTATTTCGTTCATGCCATTCAGTAACTTATCAATATCCTCAGCCCTCTCTGCTAACAAGACAATGTCATCAGCAAACGTAGCATACTGATTTTTTCTCCCTGAAAACTTATGCCACATGGAAATTTTTCTTTGACTTTCTTCATTGCTTCTTCTACATACAAGTTGAATATTAACGGGGATAGACTACAACCCTGTCTCACACCCTTTTTAACTGATGCATGTCTCTCGTGATTCTCTACTTTTATTACAGACACTTGATTCTTGTATAGTTTATAAAGTATTCTTTTATCTCAATACTTTAGACCTGACTTCTTTAAAATTTTGAACATCTTGTCCCACCTAACATTATCAAAAGATTTTTCTAAATCAACAAACGCCATAAAAGTATCTTTGTTTTTCTTTATCCGCCCTTCAAGTATTAATCTTAAAGACAGAATTGCTTCCCATGTACCGTGATTTTTCCTAAACTCAAATTGATCTTCACCTACTATCTCTTCTACTGCCCTTTCCATCCTTCTGTATATTATTCTGGTCAGTAATTTTGAAGCATGTGTTGTTAGACTAATGGTGCAATAATTCTCACATTTGTCAGCTTGTGCTTTCTTTGGAAGTGTGTAGATGATATTTTTATTAAAATCAGTTGGAAATTCCTGTTTCATAACTTTTTGATACCAGCTTGAATAATCTTTGGATTCCTTCCTCTCCTAGGGATTTAAGAAGTTCTGCAGGAATCTCATCAATTCCAACTGCCTTTTTTGCTTTCAAGTCATTCAGAGCTTCATTAAATTCGGTCCCTTAAAACACGACATCAATGTCGACATCGCCGTCCTTTTCCATTACACTATTGTTCAAGTCGTCCCCAACATACAATTTCTCAATGTATTCTTTCCATCGGTTAGCTCTATCTTTTGAGCTTAAAAGAGGTTTCCCATCGGCAGCTTTAATGTTCATACATCTTTTCTTCATTTCTCCAAAATTCTGTTTGATCTTTCTATATGCAACATCTACTTTACCTACGACCGTTTCCTTTTCTACTTTTTCACACTTTTCTGTAGCCATTTTTCTTTTGCTATTTTGCATTTCCTATTTATTTGATTTCTAAATTGCCTGTACTGCTCTTTTCCTGCTTCATCCTTCTCCTCTGATCCATCAGTTCCAAAATTTCTTCTGTGATCCAATGTTTTCAGGCAGCTTGTTCCTTAAAGCCTAATGTTTCTTTACCAGCTTTCATTATTTCTGTCTTTAATGCATTCTTTTCGTCCTCAGTTGAGCTCCTTTCAGAGATACTTCTTAGACCTAAGTCTACCATTTCATCAAATTTTTCTCTTGTGCTAGATTGTTTCAGTTTATTCACTTCCAGTCCGTTCTGCTTATGCTGCTTCCTTATTCGCTTAAATTTCAGCCTGCACTTCATTACTATCAAATTATGGTCAGAGTCTGTGTCTGCTCCTGGGTCTTACAGTCTAGAACTTGATTCCCGAATCTCTGTTTGACCATGATATAATCTAGCTGATATCTGCCTGTATCCCCTGGATGTTTCCAGGAGTATATTCCTCTTGCATGGTTCTTAAACAGTGTGTTTGCCACTACTAGCTTATATCTTTCACAAAATTCTAGCAGCCTGCTTCCTCGTTCATTTCTTTCTCCTAGACCAAAACTTCCTACAGTGTTCCCCTCTTTTCCTTCTCCCACTATTGCATTCCAATCACCCATGATTATTGGATTAATTCTTCAATTTCGGCGTATATTTTTTCTATTTCTTCGTCATCTTCCTGTGGCGTTGGCATATAAACTTGTACTAATGTGGTTGGGACGGGTTAGTTTCTAACATCATCAAAATAATCCTGTCACTAAACTGTTCATAATAACTCACCCGTTTCCCTACTTTCTTGTTCATTACAAATCCTACACCAGTGACTTCATTGACAGCTTGTGTGCTAATTATCCTGTGTTCCTCATACCAGAAATCCTGTGTGTCCAACCATTTAATTTCAATAATCCCAACAACATCTAACTTAAGGTGTTCCATCTCCCTTTTTAAGTTTTCTAACTTGCCTGCCCTATTCAGACTTCTAACATTCCACGCTCCGACTCGTAGAATGTTTCTATCCATTCTGATGACTCCCCCTGAGCAGTCCCCACCCGGAGATCCGATTGGGGGACTATTTTACCTCCGGAATATTTTACCCAGGAAGAAGCCATCATGATATATGTAATTTGAGAGGATTACATGTCCTCGGGATACCCAACCTTTGGGTCTTTAATGCAGTGGTTTCCCGTTGCCTTCTGCATCCCCATGCCGTTCATCATTTCTGGTTCATCCGCCTTTAGGGGCCGTTTCCAACCTCAAGGTCAAGAGGGTGCCCTGAACCACTCCCCGCTCCTCCGCCCTTCCTTTCGGAGGCCGTTGGCAAGTAGTGGGTGATTCCTTATACTGGGAATCTTTCAGTAGCCAGAGCTTCGTCCGTGCAAACAGAGTGCACCACGTGAAGGAGAGGTTGACACTTGGTTGGAAAAGGCTAGTATAGGCTCTCCCAAACCCTTACACCCCATATATTAAATTTTTTAAAAATATCTTATTTGTGGGGTCATCATTCTGTTTTTCATTAAATATTTCTAAGTATTCTTGAATATTTTCCAAGTTCTGATCATGTTGTTGTAAAAACCTTTCCATAAAGCAAGACAGAGTAGAGAATTAATCTTTCTGCACTGATTAAAGTGTTTTACACTTAAAAATGAACTGATAGAACCACTGGCCAAAATGTCGCTATCTATAAGAATGTTTGTTAACCCTGATCCATTTATAAATTTCCCAATAGTTTTCATGAATGATAACATTATGTGGAAAGGTCCAAAATTAATGAAAAGTTTTTGATATTCATCCTCAGCACTCTGTATCCGTAAAGCAATCTTGGCCATGGCCAAATCATAAGTTACGCTGAAGAAATTTTTCTGGCATTCCGAAGCGATCTGCAAACTTCTTTGCATCGTCTCTTTTACAACTGCTAGATCCTTGGGTGAATCATTAATTTGCATTAGATACTCAACCTTTTGAATTCTACTGTCATATAAAATTTTTGCATTATATCCAACCCACATTGGCATGTTTTAAATTTGTAACTTATGGGAAAGTACCCATGTAAAATATCTATGTTGAAAATTAATTAAATTTTGTAGATCTTCAGGTGACGATACACTACTATGCCAAAATTCTGGATGACTTTGCTGCATGTACCGTAAAGGTTCAAATGACTCTTCCTCAAAAGAACGTTTTCTACGGCCAGACAAATGATGTACGTTAATTGATGAACTCTGTCTAGGTAGATCTGTAGATTCACCGTTCCTTTTGATGATGTTCAACTCTTCTTCTGTAGTGATATTTTGATAAATAATACCCACTGTATCATACAAGGTATTTTTACCAAAGCTTGTCTCTACAAATCAGTTATAATTATCCCACGCTACTCCAGATGATAATATAGAAGTTGGATGAATGCCGGAAGGACATAACTGATTATTAGAAGTATAAGAGTATGCAGCAGATGTCTCCAATTCCAGTATACTTGGATAGGTGATGCAATAACTTTGCCTGCTTAATATATCGACAACTTTTTTGCTTCCTGTGAGGGTTTTTATGGTTATACCCAATAAAATATGCTTCTGCGGTTTGGTAGAACCTCCTGTAATGCTGTAGATAGAATCCTGCGAATAACATGAGGACACTCTCCGAATCCGATTGCAGCTTCTTTGCCAACACCACTCAAGGCAGTAGTCCAAAATATATCTAACCATTTTGGAACATCGCACTCTCCTTTATTTAATACTTCACTATCGATGAAATCAGTTAAAGTTTTTTTTTATTATTTTCAATATATTTCTTCAATATTTCAAGGTGAAATCTTGTGCTTATTGTTCAAATAATATATCTTTGATTTCTTCATCATCGATTGTCTGAATATCTACTTCAGATGATATAAATATTACTTATTTGAAATATTAATCAGTGAAAATTTTGTGTTTCAATTGACTTTGTATATAATCCTTGAGAGCTTGATTACTGAATATGCTAGCTTCTAAATTTGCGTTTTTATACATTTCTTGTACAAATTCAACATAACAATCTTTCAAGTTAGCTAATGACATCACTCGTCGATTTATAATAACTTCTTGTTGAATGTAATTAATAAATCATTCTCTGTCAATTTTATGGTTATCTCGTTTCATGGCCCAATCATGAGTTGGAGGTGGATTCATTTTCCTTTGGTATTTGGCAAAATAATTCACACTGCAGTCATTATGATACGCCAAAAAAGTATCATTATTTTCTTCTTGAATTTTCTGTAACATCTCTATATCGCCCAGTTCTGTAACACAGTTTTTAATTTTTTTTCCAGAAAGGGTATTTTGTTTTTCATTTTACAACAGTATATTTGTCACTCATTACGTTTTATCTTTATTTTAGTACAAAAAATGTATTTCTTCGCTGACTCATCATCTCCAAAACTTTGTATATCCGTATTAGAATCTACATTGACCTCTTTAACAGTATTATCCAAATCTTCAATATTACTGGTTTTATCATTAATTAATATCGAACTTTGATCAACATTTCTGTAAATGATAACATGCAAAGCAATTACATAATTAAAAAAGAAATAATTTCAAAAAGCCTTTAAGAGATTTGTATTTAGACGGATAGAATAAATGAAAAAAAATTAATGGCATCACTCCAAGAACGGTAGATTCAGATGAACTTTTTTTTTTGCAAAATGAACAATTACTAAAAAATATAAAACATTATTTAACCGTGAAGTGCATGGCAATGGGTCCGGTTCTACATTTGCAGCAGATGTTAAGGATATCGAGGGATCAGTGATTCCAGTAGATTGAGATGCTAATGATGTCAAAGCTGGCTCAGTGCTGTGTATGAGAAATTATTTTAAAAAAACTAAAAATTGTTTATATGAGAAACATACAAGTAAATAGTGTCTACATAAATATCACATAGCATCATCACTATTGAAAAAATTATCCCATATTAAATTAATATTTAGTAAAATAGTCATATAAAAACATTTAAATCATAAAATTTAGTATGTATGTTGCTTAGCAATGGATGCAATAATTATTAAGTATTCCCGAGAACAGTTGAGCATTTCCGAAAATACTTGAATTATCCGACTCTTAATTGAGTAAATTAGAAACACGTGGTAAAATTTACAATTGCATTGAATATATTTATATTACACTCCAAATTTATTAAGAGAAAAGTAAAATATAATGTACTTTCTGAAATTATTGTTTACAGAATATAATAATAATTTCACAATACTAATACTCAAAATTTTTTACATAATAATGTGAAAATAAGAACTTAATAAAGTATATTTCATTTATTATAAAAATAAAGTAAAAAAATATTCGATCGACTTACCTTTCATAATACAAATATTTAAATTTCACTCCAAATTCTTTGTAACAAGAGGAATGATAACCTATTATTTCGTCATTCCAATTTTCAGGCAGTACAACATTTCGATATTTGTGTTGATGATGCTTTCGAGCAGATAAAAAAGTTTTGCAAGAAAGCCAAATGTCTTTATTAAATTTCTTTACTTTGTCTCTTTTCTCTCGAAAAGTAGTGTTTTCACATGACAAATTACACAAAAAACACTTCATAATTATTTTGCAGCACAAAAAACATTTCTTGAAATTATTTCTCGAAAGACAAACACGTGGTCGACTGAAGAAATCTTTGCACGCTTATTGTCGACACTAACGTGGGATGCCTGCAACACAGTGTGCAATGATCTGCACAAGCGTACCAATGTGGACTTCGCTGTAGTAGCAAAATACAGAAAATAAATTGCTTTTTAATTTAATGAATTTCAAATATGTATTCAATTGGAGGACTGGGATAATGTACCACACAATTTGTAGGACAATGTGACTGTTAAATTATATAAATATAAACTAAGCAATAGAAAAAAATCAGCTGGTTAGTAATCAATTTTGATGACCTTGTTATCGATACATGTTGGAATAAGGGGACTCTTTGATATAACCATACATTTTGTAGGACAAATATTTTTTCAAATAATTCAGATAATTAACAAGAGATTTAACAAAAAAAACCTAGGTAGTAATTAATTTTTGAGAATCATCAAATCGACATATTTTATCCCTGCTACCCCTGTTAGCTGCCACAATCAAGGATTTTTGAAGAGGAAATTGTTGGGCGTCTCATCAAAAGGAAGCCATTCACGGATAATTAGCTTGATAGTAATCAAGTGCAAAAATAGACCCTGGATCCTGGTTTGTATTTAGTCCAAAATCTTCCTTTAGTATTTTATTCATGATGTTCAGTAACTTCTCAATATCTTGTATCTTATTCTAACAGGACAATGTCATCAGAAAATCGTAGCTTTATGATTTTTTTTTCTCCTTAAACACTTATGTGAAATTCAAATTTCCTTTACTTCTTTTATTGCTTCCTCTACATACAAACTGAATATTAACAGAGAGCCTACAACCTTGTCTTACACCCTTTTTAACTGAAGTATGTCTGTCATTATTCTCTAATTTATAGTCCTCCATTCTTATATTTGTATAAATAAAAATAAAATGCTGTTCATTGGTAACCGCATCACTTGAGAACAGCTGGTCCGATTTGACTATTTTTTAAAAATATGTTTGTAACAGTCTGAATTAGGTTTTTAGAGAATGAAGAATTGGAAAAGTTGCCCAGAAAATCTGGGAATAACTGAAAGTACTTTTTTATGTACTGATTTGGTTAATGTTTAAAAATGTTTGTAATTGCCCGAATAAGACTTTTAGAGAAAGAAAAATTTAAAACGCTGCTTGGAAAATTCATGAAATAACTGAAAGTTCTTTTTTATTTTTTCTATGGACCGATTTTGTTATTTTTTAAAATAAATATCATAATTGGCCAAATAAGGTTTTTAGTGAAAGAAAAATAAGGAAAGTTGCCATGAAAATTGAAAAATTCTGGGAAAAACTAAAAGTGTTTTTTTTCTATGGTCCAATTTTATTATTTTTGTTTTTAAATTTTCATAGTAGTCCGAATAAAGTTTCCAGAAAAAAAAAGTGGAAAAATTTCGCAGAAAATTGGAAAAATTCAGGAAAAACCAAAAGTACTTTTTTCTATTGACCGATTTGTCGGGTTTTTTTTATGTTCGTGATAGTCCAAATAAGATTTTTTTAGAGAAAGAAAAAACTTAGTGTGCTCTTTTTTTTCTATGTATTGATTTTTTTTTAAATTGTTCATTACAGTCCGAATAAGGTTTTTACAGAAAGAAGAATTATAATAGATGCCTGGAAAATTGGTGAAAAAACTGGAAGTGCTTTCTTTCTATTTCATTTTTGGATGAACTCAAGAGTTCATCCAAAGTGTAAGTGTAATAATTTTTTTGTTTTGTTCCCTACGCTCCTGGGATGAAAATAACTCAATTAATATTTTCCATTAAAAAAACGGGAAGATATAGATAAAAATCTGAAAAATGCATTCCACCCTAAATTAAAATAAAATTACCTTTGTGTTTATTTGTTTTGTTGTTTCACGATCTATCTAACAAATTTAGTTATTTTTATTCAATTGATATTGATTGAGGACATGTGCTTGATGATATCGAACAAGATATTACTTCAGTTAGTCATATCAGTGCCCAATCGTCCGATGCATGACACATTTAATCAAGAGTTGAAATGTGAAAAACTTATGGTATTGATTCTTTTAGAGAATCAGTTTGAATAAATGTTCCACTGTTGAATTGGGAACAAAAATAAGCTCATGAAAATTGTGAACAACGGAGCTCTTCTTGGACGCTCCCGGTGGAACTGAAAAAGCTTTTTTGATCACATTTATCTTGGCAACAATTTGCTCACAGAATGAAATTGCACTTGCACTTCCTTCATCAGGAATTGCAGCTATGATGTTGGAAGGCATTTATTTACCAGCTCATTCAGCATTCAAGTTGCCAAATCAAACTCCAACATGTCACTTTTCAAAGAACTGTGTGATGATCAAAGATCAGCAGCATTGCAAATTAATCATTTGGGATGAATGTATGATGGCGCATAAAAAGTCTTTGGAGGCATTGACCAAATGATGCATGCAAGATCTACGAAATAATCAAAACCTTTCAATGATTGAAATGTAAATAAAACACCTTGAGACTCATTGAGATTTAAAATTTAATGGAAGAAAATAAATCATTTCGTTTACATGAAATTCTGACTTAATTTAATTGCAGTTTAAAGTTGGTTCCAAGTTCCAAGTTGATCACATTCCAGGCACATCACAAATTTCCAGCATTTCAGTGGAGTGATGCCCTTAGAATTTACCTGGCATGTAAAATTTCCCATTGGCGTACTTATGAATGTACTCCTCGTCAAACTAAATAACCACGGACACAATCGTTAATAAATACAATGATCACTCAGAAATATGTTTTTTTTTCTTCTCATTTTTACTTTGTTTACACATTTTCAACAGCTATTCACAAGTTTACAAAACGACGACAAACAAATTTATTGAAATTTGGGGAGGACGAATTCTGTCAGCACAAATAGTAGATTATAAAGTATTATTTTGTCTCAGTATTTTACCCTTGATTTCTTTAAAAATCTTGTCCGGCTTAGCTTTATCAGAAGCTTATTCTAAATCAACAAATGCGATAAAAGTATCATTGTTTTTCTTGTTATGCCTTCAAGTATTAATATTAAAGCTAGAATTGCATCTCTTTTAAGGCAGATTTTCCTGAACCAAACTGATGTTCACATACTATCTCTTCTACAATCCTTTCTATTTTTATATCTTATATCCCAGTCAGTAATTTTAAAGCATGTGATGTTAGACTTATGATGTTAGACATATGATGCGATAGTTCTGACATTTGTTGGCTTTTGCTTTCTTTGAAAGTGTGAAGACGATACTTTTATTAAAATCAATGTGAATCTCTCGTTACTGTTTGACATCAGTTCGAATAATCTTTAGATTCCTTCTTCTTTTAGAGCCTTCAGAAGTTGTGCAGAAATTCATTAGTTCTAACTGCCTTATTTGATTTAAGATCATTCAAAGGTCTGTCAAATTCAGTTCTTTAAACACAATCCTCTGAGTCATCACCTTCTTTTTCCAGTGCACTGTTGGTTAAAGTATCCCCATTACACAGTTTCTCAATGTATTCCTTCTACCTTTTAGCTCTGTGTTCTAAAACCACATTCAAACGGTGGTGGTGTAACGGTTAGCATTCTGTCCTCGCATTTGGGAGGACGCTGGTTTGAATCCCCATCTGGTCATCCAGATTTGGGTTTTCCATGGTTTCCCAAATCACTCCAGGCAAATGCCGGTGTGCTTCCTTTAAAAGGCCATGGCTGAATTCCTTCCCATTCCTTGCCCCCCATCCTTTCCCATCTCTAAAAGACCTCGCTGTTAAGAGACGTTAAGTAGTTAAAAAAAAAAAAAAAGAAGAAGAAGAAGAGATTGGGCGGCCACCCCTCATTATAGATGTTGGACATCAGACTGGTAAAACAATAGGCAGCGAACTGTGGCAGAATTATCATCTGACTTTAATGCTGGATGGAGTACAAGTGTGTCTGAACACACAGTATACTGAACACTCCTAACGACGGGCCTCCGCAGCCGACGATCCATGAATATGTCTGTGTTAACACCAAGACATCAGCAACTATGACTGAAATGGGCACGTGACCATCATCACCAGACATTGGTGCAGTGGCATAGCATTGCATGGCCTGATGAATCCTGATACCTTCTTCATCATGGCGATGGGAGGGTGCGAATCTGTAATTTTCCAGGAAAACAGCTTCTTGACACCCGTACTCCAGGATGGAGAAAAGCTCCATTATGCTCTGGGGAGGAACATTCATGTGGGCATCCATGGGTCCAGTGGAGCTTGTACAAAAAACCGTGATGGGCAATAAGTACACTGATTGCAGACCACGTACATTCCTTCATGACGGCCATGTTTCCCAGCAGCAATGGCATTTTTCAGAATGATTAGGTGCCATGTCACAATGCCAGGAGTGTGATGGAGTGGTTCGAGGAACACAAAGGCGAGTTGTAATTGATGTGCTGGTCCACCAAATCATCAGATCTGAACATGATTGAATACATTTGTGACGTGATTGAATGTGACTTCAGGGCTCCTCGCCCATCTCTCCAGAATTTACGGGAATTAGGTGACTTGTGTGTGCAGATGTGGTGCCCACGCCCTCCAGCGACGTACCAAGGTCTCATTGCTTCGATGCTACTGTTATCCGTGCCAAAGATGGGCATACCAGTTATTAAATAGGTGGTCATAACGTTCTGGCTGATCAGTGTATTTGTATCACCTCTTGGCATTACTTCCTACTCCAATTTTGCTAAAGTACGAAAGTTTATTGCAATGATATGTACTTATTGCTGCATAGCTTGATGTTACTAAGTAAATGGATAAGGACAGTAATTGATTGTAAACTAGATGACCTGTGTGAAAATTTCGCAAATACAGTGAATAGTAAGGTTGGTGGTTTGTAATAAGATGAAAGAAGAATTGCCTCATTTTTAGCAATTTTTATTTGTTTAGTGTAATTGGTATGTGATAGATATGTAACAAAAGTCAACTCCAGTGAAGCAGTTTATTAATATCTCTTTGATATGTGCTGCTGCTATCTAGCACCAAGGTGGTGGTGTAACGGTTAGCGTTATGTCCTTGCATTTGGGAGGACGGCGGTTCAAATCCCTGTCCGGGCATCCAGATTTGGGTTTTCCATGGTTTCCCCAAATCACTCCACATGAATGCTGGGATGCTTCCTTCAAAAAGGCCATGGCCGAATTCCTTCCCATTCCTTGCCCTCCATCCTTTCCCGTCTCTAAAGACCTTGCTGTTAAAAGACATTAAACAGTAAAAAAAAAAAAAAAAAAAAATGCTATCTAGCAGCTTGAATCTGAAGTGTCTCAAACTCGCAACTTTCACAGACACTTATTATTTTTGTCCTTCAGGAGTCAAATTCTGAAAAACTTTTTTCTTAATGTTGTTTTAGTAGTGACTTTAATCTCTAAAATAATACCTCATTTATCTGTTTCAGTTGGATATCACGGAAAATAAATGGCTCGTGACACAAAAATGCACTGTAGAAATAATGATACTTTAACAGTCAAATTCTGAAAAATTCCTTTCTTAAAATATGTTTTGGCCACAGTGAAGTTCTAAATCTTTAAAAGAATACCTCATTTATCAATTTTGGTTAGATACCAAGTGATAAGTATCTCATTTCAAAATGAAATAATGAGTCCAAGAAGATTCGAGTCTGTTTATTTTCCCTAAGAAACATCAAACTCCAAGGATACAAGGTGCAAACATAAACAGATGCTCCAGCGATTATAACTTCAAACAACTACAACTCACAATACTTTGAAGAACTGAATACAACGTTAAAACTCGTCTCTGCCGATTGCTTATATAGTGTCATAGATAATTCCAGAATAATTCAAAGACTTCCGACTGATGTTTCTGGAATTCTAACAATACTTACACAATTAAAATCACATTAAAACAATCAGAAGTAATACAAAATCATTCACAATCATTATGGAATGCACAGAAATGAAAATCTGACTCCGCCTGGTGTCTCACTTCTGCACGAATAAGGCTGTATGCCAAAATATTGTGCTTTTATTGTGTTTGTCTTTTGTGTTTTCGTTGTTCCCAGCTGCCTTCATCTGTGGTAAATGTTGGGTCATATTTCCATATCCTTCCTTAGTTTTATTGCCTTAAAGCATTTTCATGCTCAGTATTGTTATATATAGATGTGTGTTTCCCTATCTTTCACTTTTCAGCCACCACTATCTAGCACAGATCACTGGTGTTTGTGTGTGGTGGTAGCATGGAGTTTCCTTTCATGCACAACATTGGCCGAATTTTGGTAACTGTGGTAGTGTGGGAGGTATGGTGGTTGAAAGTGGCCGATCAAGGATATTTTCGTATTTCGACCAAAGACATGTGTCTCCGTATATGTCATTCTGCTCCCACAACTACATAGCATAGACCATTGGTGATTGTGTGTGGTAGTGGCCTTGAGTCCCCCATCGTGCTCTATGGTAGTTAGATGTTGATAGCTATCTGGTTGTGGGAGATATGCTTGTTGAAATTGTTCGACCTGGGGCATTTTCATATTTCCACCAAAGGCGTATATGTCCCTATGTATCACTTTTCAGCCAAAACTATCTAGTGCAAATCGCAGGTGTTTGTGTGTGGAAGTAGCATAGAGTCACCAATCATGCACAAAGTTTGCCGAATATCTGTAGCTGTAGAGGTGTGGGAGTTATGGTGGTTGAAAGTAGCTGATTAAGGATATTTTCGTATTTTGACCAAAGATATGTGTCTCCATATATTTCACTTTGTTGGCATAACTATATAGCGAAGACCACTTGTCTTTGTGTGTATTAGTAACATTGAGTCTCTCACCGTGAACTATGTATGTTAGATGTCAGTTGCTATGGGAGTGTGGGAGTTATGGTGGTTGAAAGTGGTCGACTTGAGGCACTTTCATATTTCCATCAAAGACATATGTGTCCTTATGTATAACTTTTCAGCCAGCACTATCACTGATGTTTTTGTGTGTTAGTAATATAGAGTCACCAATCATGCACAACCTTGGCCGAATGTCTGTAGCTGTGGTAGTGTGGGAGATACAGTGGTTTAAATTGGTCGATCAAGGATATTTTCGTATTTCCACCAAAGACGTGTGTCCATATATGTCACTTTACTACCTCAACTGCATAGTGCAGACCACTAGTGATTGTGTGTGGTAACGGCATTGTCTCTCCTATCGTGCACTATGATAGTTAGATGTCGTTAGCTATTGGAGTGTGGGAGATATAGTGGTTGAAAGTGGTCGACGTAGTGCATTTTCCTATTTCTACCAAAGACGTGTATGTCCATATATTTCACATTGCAGCCAGAACTACCAAGCGCACCATGGGCATTTGTGTGCAGTACTGGCCTGATGTCTTTCATGGTGCACTATGGTGATTGCATGTTGGTAGCTTTGGGTGTGTGGTAGATATGGTGTTTGAAAGTGGTGGATCTGATAGCTATGGGGGTGTGGGAGATTTGGTGGTTGATATTGGTCAGTGGAGAGCAATTTCATATTACGACCAAAGACATGTATGTCCCTATATTTCTTTTTGCAGCCATAAATACCCTGTGCAGATCACTGATGGCTGTGTATAGTATTAGTCTCGAGTCTCCCATCATTCACTATGGTGGTTGCATGTCGGTAGCTGTCAATCAAATTTTTTTACAATCATGACTGAAGTTGTGGGCATCAGCTAGTTAAATATATTTACACACAAAATTAACCACATAAATCAGCCCAAACTGTCGCAAATTTCCCTGTAAACATCGTAGTTCACCTTAATACTTAGAATTACATATTTTTTAACTAATGTTTCTTGCATAGTACTGTCCTTGAACATATTAAATAGTATTTACATAGTTTCTTTCCATAAAACAATGTTCATATCCATAGATTCACAATTAATTGCATGAAAAATATACAAAACGATATTCACTTAACTTTCAGCTTGCTACAAATGATTCTTAAAATACAATTTCATTAAAAGTCTTTATCTGAGGGCCATGATACAGGGAAGATAAATGACTCATGACACAAAAATGCGCCATAGAAATATTGATAGTTTTGTCGTTTCAGGATCGAATTTTGAAAAATTCCTTTGTTAATATATGATGTCATCAAAGTGGAGATATTATTCTTTAAAATGGTACTTCATTTATAAATTTGGTTAAGAATACAGGGACATAAATTGTTCATTGTAAAAAAAAAAAAAAAAAAAAAAAAAAAAAAAAAAAAAAAAAAAAATTAAAATTTTTACAAATATTGACGTTTTTGCTCTTTAAGGGTCAAATTTTGAAACATTACTTTCTTAAAATATGATGTGATCATAGTGGATACCTTAATCTTTAAAATGATACCCCATTTATTGATTTCAGTTAGGTATGAAGGTAGATAATGGCTTGTAACAAAAAACACCTTATAGAAATAATTTACATGATGTGCAACTGGTTCAAAAAAATTTATAATGAACCCTACTCCATTTAATCTATGCAGCTTGTGCACTACTATGAACATATTTTCGTATCTTTGGCGTCATTCTAGCGGGAATGACTGCAGAAGATACTTTGTTTCCTTTCTACATAGCATCTTCCTATGTGGACAATGAACCTGACCTTAATTAAAATGTATATACATAGAGAGAGCCTAGTATATTTGATTGATAATTGTTTGCAATTTTTATGTTACACACTTTATTTGGCATTAGTTTAAAACTCCTTAAAAATGATTGATACACACACCACCATCACTAACTAAGGAAGGAGACATTTGTTGCTGTGTACCAAGCTGCAACAGTAATATTTCTAAAAGCTGCTGTATTACTTACAGATTATGGCAGTGAAACGGAAGCATGAGGAGCAACCAGCATTACTTACCCTTGTTGAACAGTCAGCACATGTAGTGGATGGGAGTGTTAATAATCTACAATGCAGCAGCAGTACTAGTATGAGCAGTACCACTACCTCTAACAAGAAGTACAATATGTCACACAAAAGTTCACTTGTTGCAAAAAAACAGCAAGGTCAGTTAAAATTTTTAGTCTGATTTTCATTTTATCTAGCACCTGAGTTATTTCTGTTTTATTAAACACAGAAAAAGGTATTGCTTAAGGTTTTGATTTAGTGACTCCTAGCTATTTTTCAAAAAATAAATTCACTAAAACAATTATTATGAAAATGGGCCAGTGATAAGTAATTTTAAATTGTGTTCATTATTTATTTTCCAGAATTGATGTATAAATATTCTATATCTAAATTAAACACAAAAATGCAGACATAATCAGTGGTTATTTGATTTGATATGATTTTTTTAAAGAAAATAGTTTTACAACTTATGTAAAACTGAAGAATAATAATTTCAAAATTACTCATTTAGGTATTTTGTGAAAACCATAAAATCAGTAAAATCACTATAGTTTTCCTGTAATTTTTAGGAGGCTGAAGAAGAATTAAGATTTTTTTTTTTTTGGTTCAATATTTTCGGAAATAATGAGAAGAATTGGATTTTTAATGGTTTTTTGCCAAAAACTTGAAATAAAAGAAAATTCTAACATTTTTAGAGTTGACAGGTTGCAGCTTCCATTTGATACACATGGTTATAATTAAAAGTTATTCTTCTCCACTGAAACCTGATAATTATTTTCACCCCTATGGTTTTTTCTTCTTCAAATTTTATGTTAAAATATAGTTTATAAGGAAAGATTCAGAAAATAACCCAACACTTATCACAGATGAAGGCAAGAGGGCCAGATGAACACAAACACACACACACACACACACAAAACCGAACAAACTTTACAATATTTTGGTTTTAAACCTTATTCATGTTAGTGAGATTGGGTCGTTTGACATAGGGATCTTGTAAGCTACCTTAGAATTCATTATACTCTAATCTTTCACTTTAGGAAATGGGGAATGGGTATAATGCAGAAACTGATTTCATAGCTGATAGCCATATACGTGACAATTTGAAACCAGGAAAACAACTAAACAGACAATAAACAAGCTTTAAATAATAGAAAATGGTATTTAAACTTACCTAAATAAGCATAATTGGGAATAATCCATCTTATTAGGCACAAAACTTTGTTACAACACAATATCACCATAATACAGCACTTTTCGAGGCGGACTTGCATTTTCAACACCGTAAAATTGTACATTTGAAGCTGTTCTCAAAGCCATATGACAGTATTTAATTAATTAAATAAAATGCTGTACATCATACTGAAATTTGAAATCATTACAGACAGTTAGACAAACCAGAGATTGTTTTCAAAATAATACACATTCAAACCGGCATGGCTTATACAGTATTTAAAATTATGAGTAAATTAACAAAATTCAGTAAAAGAAAACATTTTCAGAATACGTTCAGACCACCACAGAAGTTTACTCCGCAGGCTTTTTTACAAAACAGATAGTATTTTCATAATAATTAAGTGAAATATGTTTTCGACTTATGGCACCGGGCCATGAGGAAATGGGAATTTTAGAAATTGGATTGCAACACAAGTACAGCAGCTAGAAACATGCTAGCACACTTTTTGGAAAGCCGGAGAGCTGCAGAATAAATTAGCAATTATTTTGAAAGCTAAAACTGAATATTACCGCTCGCGGAAGGACACTATAGCATACACAAACATAGTCTCTCCAACCGAAAGATGGGCGCTTTTGCGCAGCGAACATATTTCAATTTATCATGAACAAACGGTTGAGATTACATTAAAACTTATAAGGGAATAAGTTGTTTATTATTTGTTTCTCTAAATAATATAAAATTCACAGAGCTCTACATTTCACTATTTTGCGGAAGTATGTCATGAATCGGTTAGCTACAGTGGTCTTTGGGCCCAGACTATATAGGAAGTGAGAGCCGCGCGACACCTCAGTTGCTTGGAAATAGTCAAAGTGTGCAGACGTGTTGCTCTGTGTCAAGCTTACTTGGCCTGGCGGCCAGTGAAAGTAGTTCATGACACATGTGGTTAGGTGGCCATCATGGATTTTTCAAATTGTGCAACCCAGTCTAACTTACTGAAGATGTAATTCTAAAAATTTTCAGGGATTTTGTCTGTCTGTCTTCTTTGATGCATAACATGCAATCTTTTGGAGAAGAATGTCTGATTGCTTGTTGACTGTAATGGTGAACTTTTTTTTATTCAAGAATACAGTGATGGTTAAAATTTCAGCATTGATTTTATTTTCATAGTTTATAACTGAACCTTTCCTTTCCTGAGGTTAATTTTGGTAAGTGGCGACCACAATTAAATTACAATTGGTGTATCCAAGTATAGTATTTTTTTTATATACCTATCGTCGTATTTTTTATTATTGTACTCCTTTTTAATACTTTATTATTATATTCTTCCTTTTGTATTGTAGCTAGGATACACGATAGTTTTTAACTCGTGAGTGAGTAAACTTTCAGCTTACTGCTTATTAGACTCTTCTTTCATACTTCAAATAAATAGTAAACTTATATGACTTAATTCCCTTTTATTATCATGTTATAAAATCCTTAATTATCCGAATATGTACAAATTCTTTGCTAGCAGCAACTTAAAGTTCAAAGCGAACACAACCACGGTTTTCATCAAGCTTGTCTGATCTTATATCTATCTTCTCTTTTTTATAAACATTACCCTAGCTACCAATTTCTTTTCACAGAATAATTATTTTCTTTAGGTAGCCTGTTATACGATACAAGGTACTTTTCACAGTTTAACAGTTTGAACTTTTTATGAAACCTTATTCAAAAAGCAAGTTGTGAGTTAACTTGACTACTGATATTCCAGCCCCGGTACGCAGTTTAGTCCCTTACAATGTGCACACGCCATAGCCTACTGCAGGAGTTATGTGTTAAATCATGGTTTGTGCACATAAATGGACCAATCCTATCAACAAGAATAAGGTTTATAACTGAAATGTTGTAAAGTGTATTTGTGTTTTTGTGTTCATTTGCCACTCATGTCTTCATCTGTGGTGACAGGTTATTTCCCCATCATTTCCTTATTTTCATTACCTAACGACACTTTCACTGTTGCCATTAAAATAATGTTTTGAGTTATAAGAACTAAAACTTAGCATGGTGGGCAAGCAGTAATGCTCTGGCCTCGTACCGGGAGAAAGCAGATTCGAATGGCAGTCCGGTCATTCAGATTTGGATTTTCAGATCACCTCAGGCTAATGCCAGGATGGATCCTTACAAGGCCATTACAATACAATACATTCAATCTCCATTGATCCCAATATAAGATACTGGCTCTGTGGGATGTGGAAAGTTGTCAATTTACAGATAAACAATTGCATAACAAAATAATACATACACCATTAGATGTAGAGTTGTAGCATACATGGTAAATTAATTATGTAAACTAAATTTACACAAGCTACTGGCAGTTATTTTGTATATACCTCAGAAATAAATTCTTCAACAGAGTAGAAGGAGATGTCAACTAAAAATTCTTTTAAATTTTTCCTAAAGTTATCCTTATCATCTGCTAGATATTTAATATATGTTGGGAGCTTACTGAAGATACGTATCCCCGAAAATCGCACCCCTTTTTGAACAAATGACAGTGACTTGTAATCCTTGTGAAGATCATTTTTACTTCTAGTGACATATTTGTGTATTTGACTATTCGTTTCAAACAAAGTAACATTGCTGAATCCCTTGCTCCCTAATATTTTTCCCACCTCTAATGACGGAGATGAAATGTAAAGCCAGAAATGGAGAACTAAAATATTACACAATTCGATTACAAAATTATAAGTTAGGTATATGTTAGTTATCGAGTTCCCATCTAAGAAAATAAGAAAACATTATAGTGTCTGGAAAGACTGATATATCTTGCTGTAAAACAGTGTTGGAGTTTTTAGGAACTGGCATGGGCTGCCACTGGAAGGCCCAGTGTTTCTGGTGTAAACTAATTGCCAGTGGCAGTTCATCAAGGTTGGCTATTGGTTAGTGGTGAAGATTATATATGAGCTAATACTATAGAACCACTTGAGGTGAAATATGTTGTGGCATGTCAAATAATGCCTCTGTTTTAGGATTGGAATTGGTGGTTTTCGCTGATGCATGCTGCAAAGTTGAAAAGAGTTCTATTGTTGTGGAAGGATCAATGTGATAGTATTTATGTACCAAAATGTTCTTGAAATGTTGTCGATTATACCATGTAGTGGATGGAGTAGGGAAAGGGAGGAGCAATGGACAAAATTTTTGGTGAGAAGGATATGCATTTTGTGAAAGCAACACAGCAATTCATACCTATGGAAAACAATTTTGTCGTAGACTTGAGAGAAGTGGGTCAGTTTTTAGAGGTGCAGGATGGGAGTTACATGAGGGGTGGATTGTATCATGAGAGATTTGTTTCTGTACAAGATCAGGAGGCTATCAGTGGGAAAGGAAGGCTTGCCATCCATATAGGGTGCATCTGTTTTGATGAAGAATCACTTTCCAGGTACTTCTAAAAACCTATCATCTTTTGTTACCATCTCTCTCTACCACAGCACCTCCCTTCTAGAAATTGACAATTTTCAAAAATTACAAAATGTTTCATATGGGGGCACATATAAAATGAAATTTTCACAATTCAGCTATACAATTTTCAAAGTGTGAGCTGCCCCCATTCCCTCAATAAAATCTCCACTTATAAATTGTAAATACAAACAGAATCCTCTGAAAAAATCTTTTACACAATTAATTTTCTTTAATAACTCACAAGCAAATACAAAACACTTTCACCACACCACACCATTTCAAGTATTTTGCAATTTGTTGTACTGGGCTGAAATCTTAAGTTTGAAGTTATTTTTTCATTTATCAGCAAAAAATTCTTTTTAGTTAATAAAATAAAAACCCCTGTTGAGAGTGCTTGGTTAAATTTAGTCATTTCACATTGACAATACTTAAATTAACAAAACAAATAGCAGAATGTGTATCATGAGAAAGGTTTAAAAAATCAGTTTTTCATTACTGTCACCACTTAGTTATTTCTTCCCCTTTTTTTCAAAATTCCAAAATTGAAATACCAACAGAAAAATCTAAAAATAAATAAATAAATATTCTTTGCTCATCACTGCAAATAAATGCTATTCATTATTTTTATTATTATCATAATCATTATTCTTGAACATTTCCTATTCTGTGCTTATTTGCTTGCTAGGCCTGCCATTGTTTTGATGGGGTAGTGATTCTGTTACTATCTGTCTTTAAAACATGTAACTAATGTTCTGTGTCATAAGTATACTTTTGTTTGTGAAATATGTAGATCAGAACACCAACAACAACATCTAATGTTTTCATTTTATAATAAGTTGTTCTTAAATCTCTTATTCAGAACTATCTCAGTAACAATGGAGCAGGGAGAATTGCCATGAGGCGATATTTATATGGACGAGAAAGTTAAATTACACCCAACACTCACAAAAGTTAAGGGGAAGATGGCAGCAGCAACAAAAAAATAACACACATTTCAAAAAACAATATTTCTGAAAAAAAAAACTCTTTCAAGAACATAGAGATATGTGGCCGAGCTTGCCCAGGTGCTTGCAGTGAACACAGCCATAAGCAGAAATATTGTGTTTAGGGATAACGAAGCAGGAGCAGGGGTGTCTAAATCGAAGAATGAACTTAACATCACAATTAGAAATGAGAAGACCAAAAACTTTGAAATTCATCCATAGGATGAACTAAGAAAGCTGAGAAACGTAATGGGCTGGTGTACATAATATTACTACAGATGTCTTACAGATAACAGGATGTGACATTGTACCTTATCTTGAAATATTATTTAAACTGAGTCTGGATGGTTGCAGCTTACCAGAGGACTGGAAAAGTGATTGTAGTACCAGTGAGAAAATAATAGGACAATCAGTTTGACATCAGTGATAGGTAAATTAATGGAGAAATTGAAATGCAACCACATCAATAATATATGTGAGGAGCGTAAGTGGTTTTCAAGTCGGCAACATCACTTTAGCCAACGATATTCAAGGGAATTTCTGTTAGTAGGATATTTAGAAGATATTTCAGATGAAATGTACAAGGGAGGCCAAATTGATGGGCGTAGCTACTATGGTGCTAGGCGGTGCAGTGCACCGGGGCCTCTACGCTCAAGGGGCCCCCAAGCGCAGTTCAGAGGGCCCACAGGCCTTCACGGCAAACTGGCAACCTCATCTGAGGGTCCCCTACCAGCAACACAAGGTCGCCCATCTGACCTGAGGGCCCAAAATAATTTTTTTGCACCAGGGCCCTTGTTGACCTAGCTACGCCACTGCAAATTGATAGTGTTACACTTGATGTTTGACAGAGTGAGCCATAAAGTGATGGTAAATGAGGTAAAAACTATTGGAGTGGATGGGAAAGTGATTTTCTGGGTAGAAGAATTTTTAAAAGGCAGAAAACAAATAGTTTAGAAAATGCATTATCAAAAGAAATGGCAGTAAAAATGGGAGTGCCACAAGTTAGCGTATTGAGACAATTGCTGTTCATTATTTTAATGATTGATTCTGTTGATGGTTTACTATCAGAAATTATAGTGTTTGCAGATGACATAATGCTATATAAAAGGATCAAAATGGTATAGGACTGTGAACTGCTGTAGGGTTATTTGGACAGGATATCTAGCTGGGTTGGTAAACATGTGATGAAGATAAATGCAAAGAAGACTCAGCTTATTAGATACACAGATAAAAAACTAAAGCTCGATTATGATTATAAGGTGGGGAAATAATTGCTTGTTGAAGACTTGAAATGAAAATATCTTGGCATTACATTTGATAACAAGTTCAACTGGGCAGCAAACATTGGATACGTAGTAGAAAAAGATTTCAAAATCCTTCACTTGTTTGAGAGAGTGACAAGGGGATGTACGAGAGAAGTAAAGGAATTCGGTTACAAAACTTTTGTCAGACCATTGCTTGAATATGGCGGTGTAATATGGGACCCAAATTTTTGGTAAAAAATTCAGGAGTTGGAGGGGATGCAAATAAGGGATGCTGGATTTGTCTCTGGAAGTTACTGTAGAACACTATGAGTAACGAATATGTTAAAGAGCTTGAATGGGGTTCATTGGAAGACAGGAGGAGGGTGAAGAGAGAAATGGTAGTGTACAAGGTTTGTATTGATGATGAGGTGTGGATAGATATTGGTGCAAGAATTGAAAGTAATGCAGGAAGGGAAAGAGATGACGATGACCCAAGTTGCCTTTCTATTTCTGGCACAAGGGTGGGTGAAGATTTTCTTTTGTAGGTAATGGTGTCAGGCATTGGAATAAGTTAACAAGAGAATTGATGAATAATTTTAAAAATGGCGAAGCTATTCAAAGTTTAAATTTGTAGAGGGGAAAAGAAGTTGAGACCAGTAAATGGGGGAAACGGTTCTGTAGGTAATTAAATTGAATTAAAAGATGTGGAAGTGAAAATGGGAGTGCTAGAAGGTATTGTTTTGTGACTGTTCCTATTTGTTATTCTAATGAATGATTGTGTTGATGGTTTACTGTCAAAAGTTAGGTTTTTTGCGGATGACATAATGCTCTGTTATAGGACCGAAAAGGGGAGAAGACTGTAAACAGCTGCAGGATGATCTGGACAGGATATCTTGCTGGGTGGTTGAATATTGGATAGAAATAAATGCATAAAAGAGTCGGCTTATTAGGTACAAGATTGTTCAATAAGTTTTCTCGTTCAATAAGAAAAACACAATTTTATTGTTTGAATACATTTTATTATTCGATATAATATCTCTGAACATCAATACACTTGTTCCAATTATCTTCTAATTTATAGACCTCCATTCCTGAAGTTAGAATCCGGAAGACTTTCAACGTAGCTGCCCACAACTGCTATTACCTCTTTGTTCGATAAAAATTGTTTTCCACACATGATTTTTCTTAGATGTGGGAACAGCCAGAAGTCAGAGGGAACCAAATCTGGCACATAGGGTGGATGTAACAACAATTTGTTTTTTAATTCACTGATTTTTGTGATGGTTTATTGAACAGTATGAGAGGGTGCATTGTCTTGATGAAAAATTATTTTTTCTTCTTATGTAAACCAGGTCTTTTCTCACAAATTTTTACATTCAGCTAGTCCAAAAGTTTACAGCAATAATCGGAGTTTATTGCTTTACCAGTTTGGAGGTAATTCATGAATAAAATTCCTTTTGCATCCCAAAAAAATGATGCTAACACCTTCCTGTCTGATATCTGGACTCTTAACTCTCTTTGGAGCTTAAGTATTGGGTTCACACCACTCCTTAGTCTCTCGTTTTGATTCAAGACCATCGTGGTAGACTCACATCTTATCCATAGTGATTAGATGATGCACTAAATACTTTTTATTCTTTCTAAAATGCTTCAAATGTAGCTGAGAAAGTTGTATTTGAATGTGTTTTTGTTCAAGTGTTAGCGAATGTGGCAACCATTTTGCACACAGCATTTTGAAACCCAAAATTTCGACAGTATATTACACTGCCTAATGATGTGCCTGGGGCTTCTACTAAATCTCTCTCTGTTAATCGAGGAACTTCCAAAACCATATCCTGTATTTTTGCTACGATTTCTGGTGTTAACGCACCTTTCAGACGTCCTTCACACGGATCATCTTCAAGACTGCTACGACCACGTTTATATTTAGCAACACACCTTCCAAAAATAAGAATTTTATTACTGCTCGAAATTCAATTTTTTTCTTCTGTTTTACCAATATACTGTGATGTGTCAACTTTAACAGCTGTAAATATACAAATAAGTTATCAGATTTACATGAAACTTCACATGTGTTCATAAAAAAGTATTATCAACTTAAGAAAAATAAAACGACGAACCTACGAGCCTAATATCTTATCGAACAACTTGTTGCGTTCTGTAGCCTGGCAGCGATTACAGGACAGAAGAACTCGTACTTCAGCTAGCTGAAAAGAATCAACAAACAAGGGGGGGCGTCGATTTTAGCAATTCAGGAACTCGGAATAGGAAAGGTTCTTATGAAACCAAAGAAGTACAAGAAAGTTATGAGAAACAATCTTGTGACCCACGAAGCCGACAAAATATTATGCAAAGGCCTAAGGAGGAACTTTAGTCTAGTGGATTTAACAACCCAACGACGTCTACGTCTGTTAGCCCAAACTTAGTATAGAAGTATTTGATCCACCATCTCAACTCCAAGTAGCCTTGATATGATAGAAAGTCCCCTTCCTCATCAACTAAATAGAAGTCCTTCTGCGTCCCATCCATAAGAAACTAGAAGACTCTGCATTCAGTAAATTCAACGAAGACTTGGCTAACTGCTTCGGCTCCACGCCGTGTTGACTGTCGCCTCCTGCTGCTCCCTCGCTCGCTGGCTGGCTGGCTGGTCCAAGGTCCCTTCCCTCGGGAGCCACCGGTTTTTATAGCTGCATGTGACGCACTTTCCTGCCCTACGCGCTCCTTCCAGAAACTACTCCTGATTTCATCAGCCCACGCTCTGCGCAGCCCCGGCTGATGCAACCTTGTCCCTCCCACACGTTCACTGTTGACTTTCTTTACCATGGCATTGCACAACCTTAACACTTAGGTGTTACTTTTATCACTTCGTAACAAACTATACTTATTGAACTACCTTGTACATAGATAGAAAACTGAAAGTTGATTATGATTATAACATGGTCAAAGAATTGCTTTTTTTGATTGAGACTTGGAATGTAAATACATTTTACTCAGTGGACAGGACACAATGGGCATGTTGTAGGAAAAAGTTTCAAAATCCTTGACTTGTTGGAGAGAGTGATGAGGGGATGTGCCAGAGAAGTAAGGGAATTTGGTTACAAAATTTGGTCAGATCATTGTTTGAATATGGCGGTGCAGTATGTGACTCACATTTTGGGGATCAAATACAGGAGTTGGATAGGGTTCAAAGGAGGTCTACTGACTGTTGTCTCTAGAAATTACCACACAACACAATCAGTAAACGATATGACATGGGTGCTGGAACGGGAGTCATTCGAAGACGGGGGGATTGTAAAGAGAATTATGGGAGTTTACAAAGCATATATCGCTGTAGAAAGTAGTAGTAGTGCATGGAAAGGAAAAGATGACCATGACCACAAGCTGGTACTTGGCTTCAGGCACTAGGGTGTGGGAAGATTTTGTTTTGTACGTAAGGGGTTCAGGGATTACAATAAGTTATTACGAGAAATTATGAATAATTAACCAAAAACCCTGAATGAATTTAAAATAGAATTTGTAGATGGCAAAATAAGCAGTACAGGAAGGGGGGAAAATGGGTGTGCAGGGGTATTGCCACCAGAACATGCACTCCATGGCAATTAAATTAAAATTAGAAATGCAACTCAAATTTACCTATGGTAAATCTTTAGAATTCCTGTTTCTTTCACATCTAGAAGGAATACTAATGATTTTGGATTTAATTAAGTTATCTGCATTATGAGTATAGTCTTAATGGCATTATTGTACCAGTTCTTTATTGTTGCTGGCATACAGTACACACAAAAATTACTGTGTAGCATCTTTATCTTTTGCAGCTCAAGTTGATGAAGCTTCTGCAAGTTTTTCATTTGAACAGTGGTTGGCATCAGTTACAGAGAGAATAAATCAGACTATGCATTTTCAATTCAATGGTAAACCAGATCCTCTGGTTTTTCTTGTTCCTCAGGCAAGTATTGAATAAAATTTTGTTCTAATAATAGAATTTTTATAATAGTTTCCTGCCTCATTGATCAAGAAGTAATTGTACTGTTGAGATGTGTTGTTCATATTATTATATTATTGTAGATTTGATAATAATGTTAATAAGTACTCTTTTGCACTTTGCCAGATAATTATAATTAGTCATTGTGTATTACAAAACTATATATCTGCTTGAACAGTGCTTCAGATTTTCAAATTTAATTTGACCTCACCTTGAAACACACTACATATACTATAAATGATACCATATGACCTGACCAAAAAGTAAGTGGGATTTCGAAGTTCCTTTAACGTAGGCTGATTAAAACTGTATACTAGTTGTCTATGTAAAGGACAGAAAAGTAAAAATTAATTGAGGGTGATACAGCATGTAATTTTTCCTCAGCAATTGCCTATTGTTGACTAATAGGTTTTGGTGTTCATGTTTTCTTTTAAAATTATTTGAACATATTTGCTTATCTAAACAAATGTACATTCCCTATTTTAAGTCTCTTTTCCCTACACAGTGCTAAAAGTCCATTTCTCAGCTCACACCTAGCGTGGTGTGTGAGTGGTTAATGCTCTGGCCTCGTATTTGGGAGGATGTGGTTTTTAATCCTCGACCGGGCATCCAGATTTTGGTTTTTCATGGTTTCCCCAAATCACTCCAAGCAAATGCCAGGATGCTTCCTACAAAAGGCCATTACCAAATTCCTTCCCATTACCTGCCCCATCCTTTCCCACCTCTAATGACGCAAATTGAGATGGCCACACAGGAATTTGAATCCACGTCCTCCCAAACGCAAGGGTAGAGCGCTACTACTCACCCATTAAACTCAGTGAAATAGAGAAAGAAATGCAAATAAAAAAAATTAATAACCACAGAGAAGACATGCTGAAAATATATGAAAATTTCCATATACAAAAAGCATTAAACAAAGATGAAAATGTATTCAATTAATATATGCACCTCACAAACCAGATACTATTCAGAACACTAAAAACAATTCCACAATCAAACACACAGTCAACATAGTTATAATTTAAATACAAACAAGTTGATAATGCACTTTCTTAAGATAGTAGGCATCACTTTCTCAGGATATCAATTGACAGTGATAAATCTCCAACAGAAGGGGGAGGGTGGATGAGATGGTTATTGGAGAACAAATAAAGCAGCAGTTTAATATGACGCATCACATATCTCATCCTAATGCCATTCTTCTAAGTGGCTCCTTGGTTGTGAGAAATTGAGGGTTAAAATTATACAAGCAGAAAGGATAGGAGTAGAGTTGGCACTACAGCATTAGTGTGTGTGTTAGAATGGGGTGATGATATGTAATGGATGAGAGGTATAATCACAGTCCAACAATTTTTTTATTCCTTACATATTCTTTTTTGCTACTATTTGCTCTTTGTGTCACTACAAGTTCATATAAAACTTTATTGAAATATATTCAGGAATTTGAAACATAAATTGTTTCCAATCCTGAAACATTTTGTGAAAGAATCCCTTCCATAACCACAAATACATGTTGTAGTGAATCATTCTTCATTTACATTTATAAAATCTGATTTTTTTCCTTTGATAATTTGATCCAAGCCAGGCAAATTATATCATGTCAGAAATTGAAGTACCATTCAAAATGTGGTGAACAAGTGTACACATTTTAATAGTACCATCATGTGTACAAATTTCAGTCTTAGAACATTTTTGGTGCTCTTTAAAACCATTTATTAGAATTATTGCTTAGTAAAAAAAATACACGATGCTCTATTTCTCGTAAACAAAGAGCCAGTAGAACAAATGGCATAAGGATGTCTTATTGTAGACATCCACCTTTCCTCGATTTGCTCTCTGATCCTCATTCCCTGCAGGCGCCTGAATATGAAGCAGGAATGTTCATACCATTCTTCATATTCCACAAATGAAGGTGTGGTTAGGATGTCAAAAATTCCAATCTGGACCAGCATTTGGAGCAGATACCTACTGACCACTAATTGGGTTCCTTAGCACTTGGCTACCTGGCAACTTGTTATCATGAGAAACAAACACTAAGATGAATGATTTACTGTGACAGATTTCTAGAATTCTTATTCTTCCTTTATCTGTCTGTCGTTGCAGAAATTAATAATTGTGTTTGCAGAAATTAATGTTTCAGTTGATTCATCATTTTTATCTGTTTACATTTCATGCAAACTAGTTGTGATCAGCTTCTTGAATATTTCGTTATTATACTTTGAAGCAGAGTTTACGTTATTTTTTATTCTAATATTAAAACATGAGAGTAAAATATAGGTTTATCCTTTTCATATACTTTTTCATTACAGGTGTTCTTTGATTGTCTACTAGAACGTATTTCATGTAGTACTAAGAAGAAGAGGCTGCCAAATGATACCAAGGCATTTATTAGGAAAGATTCACCCCCTCTTGGAACTTTTACTAAATACATTTGGAATATTACCAATATAATGCATGTGAAACGGATCTTTGAGACTTCTTTGGTAAGTGTTTATGTTGACAGGAGTAGGTAAGAAATTTGAGTACTATGTTCTATATTATATTATTACTGCTCCTCATTCTTTCTTCCTACATCAGATATTATGGAGTAAATAAATAGCGATTATTTATTAGGGTTGATTCTCAAATAACTTGGAGGTATAAAGAATAAATGTGGATTATTGGTTATGAACGTTTTATCTGACTAAGCATCAGATTTTGAAGCTAATGCAGGAAAATTTCTGCGGTGAATATTATTTCAAATTATTCCTTATGGGGAGTAACTTAACATGAACATCCTCAGTGGCAGAATCATTGGAAACTTATAGACAGGAGAGTTGTTGTAAGAAAATAATAATCTGTGGAATAACAAATGAGAAGCAAGCAATGGGGGAGGAGTTTCGACCAAAAAGAGTGACAAGTAAAATTATTAAAACAAAACAATCAAAAACATATAAAAGAAACAAAAAGAGAGAAGATTGTATTGAAAATAACAATTAAATAGTAATAATAATAAAATGGTGAAAAATTTTACCAAGTATATTGGTGGTAAACTGTTGATATAGGCTGTAATTGGAAGCATTTTTCAACTGCAATTAGTGTTGATTGTATTAAATGAATGCATTTTACAAGTAGCATTTGCTCTGTTTAAAAGTTTAGGATTCTTTAGTGTGGGGTAGGTGGGATATTTAAACAAAGAAACTGCTGTTATGCACTGAATGTAAGATAGGACAGGAAAAAAAACCATTACTTACCACAGATGAAGCCAGGAGGGTGAGATGAACATGTAAAAAATGCAAACAGTTTCACAATATTTTGAGTAATAACCTTAGTGATGTAGGAGGCGAGACATATGGAAGAGGAAAAGAAGTAAGCACATCCTGATTGCCGCTTGCAAGAACACAAACATGAATGTGGTGGGTTGGGATGCGGTCACATCTTTCGCTCTGTTGTATGTCTTGCCTCCTACATGACTAAGGTTATTAACCGAAATGTTGTGAAGTTGTTTCTGATTTTTAAGTGTTCACTTCACTTTCCTGCCATAATTTGTGATAAGTTATGGTTTATTTTTCCCTATCTTAGTTTTTTTTATGGATTAGGACATGTTTCAGTCTTGGTGCCCTTCTGAAGTAAGTTCATGGTTTTGGGGAGAAGGAAACTCGGTTTTGAGAAGAAACAGAGGACTCTAGCATTGATACTGGGAAAGAACTGCTAGAAAAATGGTTTCAGCTGGCACAGGATGGTTGTAAACTGATTCAGTTGTATTATTGTGAGTAATTTGTTTGTGGAAGGGGTTAGGAGTGGGGGCACTTATAGGCTATGGCGGGTACTTGGATTCTCGGACCCCGAGTAAGCGATCTTAGCCCCGGATTCTCCAACAAAGTTTTAAATATAAAATCAAACAATTTTGTTGGAAAAATGTTCAAAATCATAGGTGCAGATTTTAAAATTTGCATTTGATTTCTGTTCAGCCAGACATCCTGGATGGCATGGGGGCCATGGGAGAATTTTTCCCCATTTACATCTTCCCCCCCCCCCCCAATGAGGCTGCTTTGAACGGAAGTCTTGCACAAGCCCAGCCACTCACGTCTGTTAGCTTGAAGAAGGGTTTAGGCCCGAAATATTGTATTTTCTTTGTTTCTGTGTGTTTTGTGTTGCTGCTGACCTCCTCCGTTCAACTTTGGTGAGTGTTGGGTGTATTTCAACT
The DNA here is from genome assembly GCA_031002005.1 of Vandiemenella viatica. Classification (NCBI taxonomy): domain Eukaryota; kingdom Metazoa; phylum Arthropoda; class Insecta; order Orthoptera; family Morabidae; genus Vandiemenella; species Vandiemenella viatica. The sequence goes on from CM061920.1 coordinate 210,271,039, forward strand.
GTCCTTTCCATATAAATATTGCCTCGTGGCATTTCTTTCCTTTCATTGTTACCTAAATATATATATATTGGAATTTTAACTAAAGTTATTGACCATAGTGACGAGCACTTTACTAAAAATGCTGTGACACTTTTGAGTAACTTGCAACTATTTCTTACTGATCAAAATTACACAAGAAGTTGTTACATAAAAGAGTTCCATGAAGATCGCTTTGATGTGGATAGTTTGGTTCTTCATGATGCTTTTAGATATTGCACAAACAAAAAATGTCAGACTGAACAATGTGAAAAACGGTATATATATATATATATATATAATAATAACAATGAGCAGGAAAAAGCTTTAAGGCAATTAAATTAAGGAAGGATAGGGAAATATGACCCAGCACTTACCACAGATGAAGGCGGCTGGGATGACGAACAAAAAACAAACACAAGAGAAGCTCAATATTTCGGCCTACAACAGCCTTAAACGTGCAGAAGGTGAAGCACCAGGCGCCGTCACATGTGTACACATAGACGGCCGACTGGTGAATGGTGTCTCAGGCGCGGATGGTAGTTTAGGTGGGGGGGGGGGGGGAGTAAGCTCAAATATTGGGTCGATAATCGATACTGATGCCGATATGTTATTATTGAAAGAGGTGAATAATATATATATATAACTATAAGAAAAGCGTAAAATAAATGTAAATAGCATAGATAATAGTAAATACAGAAATACAAAAAAATGTAAATGGTATAGATAATAAGTGCTGGGTCTGGTGGGCAGACTTTATTGGAGATTGAGGCCAGGAGGATGTCTGGTGTCAAGGATATTCTGGTAGGCTAGTTCCCATCTACGAAGTTCAGAGGGGGTCGTGTTGTTAGGGAAAACTCTGATTGCCCTAACTGAAAAACAGATGTTCAAATTATTGATTTTGTGGGAACTGGCATGTTTTGCAACTGGATGGGCCTCATTGTTAGTATAGACTGTCTGCCTGTGGCCATTCATTCTGATAGCTAGGGGATTGGTTGTGAGGCCTATATATGAGCTGGAGAAATGGAGGCATGTCAGTTGTTATATGAGGTGTGTTGTCATGCAAGTAGCATGACCAATGATAGGGAATGTTTCACCTGTTGTAGGATTGGAGTAAGTGGTAGTGGCTGGGTGCATGATGATTGTTTTACAACGGGGTCTATTGCATGGGAATGAACCCTGTGGCAGTCTGGGCGAATTACTTGGTGAGTACTTGTGGACCAAAATATTACTTAAATTCGGTGGTCTGCTAAAACATGTGCGAGGGGCAGTGGGTAGAATTTTATGGAGAATGGTGCGCATCCCGGGGAAGGAACGTAGGAAATCATGTCTACGGCGAAGGATTAGGTTAATGGACTCGAGACCAGGGAAGTACTGAGTGATGAAGGCGGGGCTGTGGTTAGTATCAAGGGGTACTGACTTGGAGTGGCTGTGTGAAGGAAGGGCTATGGCACGGGAGATTTGTTTGTGTACTAAATCCGGAGGGTAGCTACGGGAGATGAGAGCTCCAGACAGGTTTTCTGTGTATTGGGAAAGAGATTGTTCATCAGAGCAGATTCGCCTGCCAGGGAGGCCCAGACTGTAAGGAAGGGAACGTTTGATGTGCAACGGATGACAACTATTGAAATGAAGATATTGCTACAGATTAGTCGGTTTGATATGAACAGAAGTATGTAGGCGCCCGTTATGCAAGGAAACGTCAACATCAAGAAAGGTAATATGAGTATGGGAGTACGTCCAAGTAAAGTTGATGGAGTGGTTGTTTAGGGAGTTGAGGAAGTCTATTTGATGATGCTCATCGTGGGTCCAGATCATAAAGATGTCGTCTATGTATCTGAACCACACAAGAGGTTTAATGGGAAGATTGTTGAGGAATCGTTGTTCCAGACGGCCCAAGAAAAGGTCTGCATAGGATGGTGCCATGCGGGTGCCCATCCTATGCAGACCTTTTCTTGGGCCGTCTGGAACAACGATTCCTCGACAATCTTCCCATTAAACCTGTTGTGTGGTTCAGATACATAGACGACATCTTTATGATCTGGACCCACGATGAGCATCATCTAATAGACTTCCTCAACTCCCTAAACAACCACTCCATCAACTTTACTTGGACGTACTCCCATACTCATATTACCTTTCTTGATGTTGACGTTTCCTTGCATAACGGGCACCTACATACTTCTGTTCATATCAAACCGACTAATCTGCAGCAATATCTTCATTTCAATAGTTGTCATCCGTTGCACATCAAACGTTCCCTTCCTTACAGTCTGGCCCTCCGTGGCAGGCGAATCTGCTCTGATGAACAATCTCTTTCCCAATACACAGAAAACCTGTCTGGAGCTCTCATCTCCCGTAGCTACCCTCCGGATTTAGTACACAAACAAATCTCCCGTGCCATAGCCCTTCCTTCACACAGCCACTCCAAGTCAGTACCCCTTGATACTAACCACAGCCCCGCCTTCATCACTCAGTACTTCCCTGGTCTCGAGTCCATTAACCTAATCCTTCGCCGTAGACATGATTTCCTACGTTCCTTCCCCGGGATGCGCACCATTCTCCATAAAATTCTACCCACTGCCCCTCGTACATGTTTTAGCAGACCACCGAATTTAAGTAATATTTTGGTCCACAAGTACTCACCAAGTAATTCGCCCAGACTGCCACAGGGTTCATTCCCATGCAATAGACCCCGTTGTAAAACATTCAGCATGCACCCAGCCACTACCACTTACTCCAATCCTACAACAGGTGAAACATTCCCTATCATTGGTCATGCTACTTGCATGACAACACACCTCATATACCAACTGACATGCCTCCATTTCTCCAGCTCATATATAGGCCTCACAACCAATCCCCTAGCTATCAGAATGAATGGCCACAGGCAGACAGTCTATACTAACAATGAGGCCCATCCAGTTGCAAAACATGCCAGTTCCCACAAAATCAATAATTTGAACATCTGTTTTTCAGTTAGGGCAATCAGAGTTTTCCCTAACAACACGACCCCCTCTGAACTTCGTAGATGGGAACTAGCCTACCAGAATATCCTTGACACCAGACATCCTCCTGGCCTCAATCTCCAATAAAGTCTGCCCACCAGACCCAGCACTTATTATCTATACCATTTACATTTTTTTGTATTTCTGTATTTACTATTATCTATGCTATTTACATTTATTTTACGCTTTTCTTATAGTTATATATATATATTATTCATCTCTTTCAATAATAACATATCGGCATCAGTATCGATTATCGACCCAATATTTGAGCTTACTCTTCCCCCCCCCCCCCCCACCTAAACTACCATCCGCGCCTGAGACACCATTCACCAGTCGGCCGTCTATGTGTACACATGTGACGGCGCCTGGTGCTTCACCTTCTGCACGTTTAAGGCTATTGTAGGCCGAAATATTGCGCTTCTCTTGTGTTTGTTTTTTGTTCGTCATCCCAGCCGCCTTCATCTGTGGTAAGTGTTGGGTCATATTTCCCTATCCTTCCTTAATTATTTATATATATATATATATATATTTATTGTTACCCGCGACTTCGCACGTGTGGACATTGAATTTAATTGCTAGAATTGGATATAGAAAGCTGAAAGTAACCTAAGATATGTTCCAAACCACACCGAATCAGCATAATATGACGGGAACCCTGTGCCACCAACAATTCTGTGAATTGTAGAGTATATATGTAGATGAACGTCATCAATGCACCATTCTACCGTCGAACCAGTCTCATGATTAAAACTGTTAATCATACCAGTAAAAATTATCCTATTTCCTTCCTAAAGATACAAAGTAATTCCTTGTCATCGGTGTACACATATAGTCGTCAAAATGTAACAAAAAGACAGAAACTTACTTTCTCATATTTAATATTATTAGTTTAGATCACACACAAACTGCCTGTGGAACCACTATACCGTGAATAAAGTAAATGCTTAAAACACTCTTCTACCGCCTATCATTTGCCACGCATTCCAGTCCTGAATTTATGGGACCTACATTTCAACGTGGTATCCTTAGTACAAAATCCTAGGCTTGGCTCAAACTATGAAAAACAATTCTTAAAAATTTGGGCTCCCAACGGGGTTTGAACCCGAAGCCTAATGGGAAATTTTTTTAAGAAGCAATCACCTTATCCACTACGCTACCAGACCTCATTGTCTTTCCACATTACAGAGACATCTAGATATAATGCGTCTGTCTGTCACAGTTCAGATAGTTTTCATAATTCAATGACAATATGTATTATCTATACAGAAAATAGTATCCTATGTCCATCTAATGTCAAACAGCATCTCCTTGTCAAATTTCATCAAGATTGGATTTGCCGTTAAGCCCAAGAAACGTAACAGACAGATAGACAGACAGAGTTACTTTTGTATTTATAATATTATTGTAGATATATGATTTGATATTACGAATCTACCCAAGAATGATGCCTGAAATCATCAAATTGTTAAAAATTGTTTCAACTATTCCAGTATCGGCATGCACCGCAGAACTATCATTTTCATTACAGAGAGCAAAAATGTAATTGAGGAGTACTTATCTCAGCAAAGATGGTAGTATATGCAAACCGAGAAATTGGGGGTGATTTGGATTTACAAGATATGACTGATACATTTATAAATAGAGCTGTAGTTTCACAAAATAAGTATGCATTGAAAAAAATTTATATCATTAACTGTAGAAATTACTAGTAGAATTCCTGACGCTGTCTGGTATAGTTGGTGTAGATTTACTCATACACTATTTTTATTCACTCAATGACAAAACATGTGTACAAAGTTTTATAAAATACGCACCAACCATTTTTTAAATTTAAGCAAACCTAGATTCACACGCACCTATACAAGAAAGGGCTTGGTTGAAGTTTATTTACACATAGACTCTTGTCATTTGTCCGAAAAGATTTATGTGTATCAAGCTTCATTAATTTGGTACCAGGCATTTACTGTACTAAACTAAACGTTCATTTAGGTGCACAGTTCTAAGAATGGGGTGGGTTGGATACTTTAGATGGAATTTCATTTCAATCTAATAACAACTTTTACCAATGTTGTTGCTCGAAAATATAAACATGTATCATACGCACATTAATACATATCACAGACATAAAAATGTATCTGGTATCATGCCCAAAATACAGATTTTAGCAATACTAAGATATCCGAGTCACTGAAATTTAATGGATTTAGTGGTTGATTCTTATATATCTCAATGAGACAAATTAAAAGTAAAGATTTTTTGATTTTTTATATATATATCTCACTTAGTTCTCAAGATATTGAATGTTAAAATTCATGTATAGGTATAGTTCCTTGTGCTTTTGGTGATGTTTTACTTCTAAGTCCAGGTCGTATTTCAATTTAACCACCACAACTAAGAAGAAAACAAAAAACCTATTGTGCATGTTCGCTGTGTAATTCATAGTGCAAATTGTTTCTGGTCCAGGCAGCATGTCAACCTAACCACCTTAATAGTGAGATACGATGTCTTGAGAACTAAGAAAGGTATCAAAAATGACTTTCGATTTGTCTCGTTGAATTTCAGAAGAATTCACCAAATAGGGGGTTGGTGAACTTTTTTCTGGTCCAGGAAGCATACCTCAGTTTTGAGATATGATATCTCGAGAACTAAGAGAGATATCAAAAAATGGTTTTCTTTACTTTCAATTTGTCTCATTGAGTTACAGAAGAAGTCATGATCAATTAAGGCGTTTGTGAATTTTTTCCTGGGTGCTTTTCAACCTAACCACCTCAGTGTTGACATGTGATATATCAAGAAATAAGTGAGATATCAAACATTTTTATTCTTTACTTTCGATTTGTTTCAGATATATATGAGTCACAATGTGCTTCCTCATCTGCAGCTAGAGCTGAAAGTTTTCTGATTATGCTACTTCATCTGATGCTGGAGCTCAAAATTAAAATCTGTTCTGTACCTGTACAGATGAATATCGAGTATTCAGAATTATATCTTATGTATTTAGAACTAAGCGAATATGGGGGTGGGGGGGGGGGCGGGGGAATTGTTCTTTACTTTTGATTTGTCTCATGGAGTTGTAAATTGCAACACCTTGGTTAAGAAACTATATTACTACATTACTTAACAATGCTAGATTATGTTAGAAACTCACATTTGTATCAATTGCTAAGTGAATCAATATACTTTTTGCTCATAACGCCAGATATTTTAACTCCTCGGATTCAGCCTTTTATACCAATAGCAAAAGTGAATCCCGAATAATATTACTGTAAATAATGCTGATGACCAGAGACATTGTAGTTCTACTGCCAGAGATCATGGTTAAAGAAAATCTGTTGTTTTTTTGTTATGTGTTTCTCGCATTCTATATGGCCATCTATGGTGTTTAAAAACTAATTCTCTCCAGTTAAAGGAAAGAATATTTCAAGTTATATATAGCATGGAGTATGAAAAACACATATTATTATTAACTGTTTTTGATGCTTTCATTATAGGCTATTGTAGTTGTGGGATATGCCACATCTAGTGGTTCCATCTTTGGTATTTTTCATCATACGTTGAGAATTTCATTTAATGCTCCAGTGTCATGTAACATAGAATCATAAGACATACCAAACAATTGAATTGAGATTCTAAGCTATAAAATGGTGAAAACCGCCTAGAAATCTGCTCAGTAGATTCTGAGTATTTATTTTACGTTTTATCCGGTTTTCGTTTTATATATATAGAGGATAGATTGATAGAAGATAAATAGATAGATAAATGTAGCTTCTTAAAAAGTTTGTTAATGTTGATTTGTTGATCATACAATTCCTAGTTAAGTATGTATTAATATATATCTCCAGCGAATAAAAATTATGTTACACACTGTAAATGTAATGATTTCATTTTTATATTTTTATTATTCTCATTATTTTCATATATTATTATTATGATAGGTATACCTTCTTTATTGTTCAATCTAGTTTTTTTTTTTTTTTTTCATCGCCTCTTTATAATAATTACTAACTGTACCCCTGACTTTGTTCACGACAGCGATCCTTGCAGACACAAATCAAATACAGTAATGAAATTCTGATTTCTAATAGGAATATGCAAATCATTATTATCTATCTATTACTATTACAAAGCTGAAAATATGTAACTTTCTAACTCAATTACGTTAAAAGGGCTGAATCAATTTTAATGAAGTTTAGTATGTTTTTTGGTCTGGAATAGAATTTAGAAAATGGTCCTCCTCTGGCTGTCTGTTTGCTTATAACTTGAAATCTTCTGAATTTTCACCATTATGTAATATTATTTGGTGCCTGCGACTTTGTTCATGTCTGTCAAGAATTTTGAAGTTTTTATTTAATTTGCATGAAACCATAAATATTGTCTGGATAAAAAGTAGCATATGTTATTCGCTGCAAAATCAGCAAACCACTAGTGGAAGTTAACACTATTAGCCAGTTTTTTTATATATAAAAAAAAGATGGTAATCAAATAAAATAAGCATAAGCACCCATGGGGTTTACTAAAAGTCGGCGCCCCTGCTCTGGACTGTACGTCCAACTGCCGACAAGATAGGTGATAAAAGAGCGACACTTAGTGGCTGCTTCTCTTTTAATACTGACACTTCTTTTGTTGCAACCCTTACCCTGATGTGATAACTGTGTTGCAATGCTTGCTGTTATGTGTGGATCCTAATATTACACCACACTTGCTATTCATAATTTTTACAATAAAACTCAGACTAATGTCTTAAAATACACTCTGTAAAGCCCTAGAACTGTCGCTAGAGCTATACAGGAATATGAAAAACCTTCTCCCAAATGTCAATCTCAAACATTAACCATTCACACGCCAGGCTTGATAGTTTTCTTTTTTTAGAAAAATTTGTGTTATTGTGAAACATTAATTCCCGTTACATTTTTACTTTGAAGAAATTGTCTACTTGAAAATTACTATGGGAGATTTTGATAGCATTTCTTTTTCTGTGTTTTCCTGTTTATTTTGCAATTATTTTTCAAGGGGAACTATATATATATATATATTCCAGTCTGTGTTACTGTACCTCTTTTTGCCAAAAAAAATTACCGTAACTTGAGAGCTAATAAAATAATTTTGTTTCAAATTTTAAGCATTTACAAGTTCTTGGTCTTCTTCTTATACGCTTTGTTAGGTCCAAATGTATGCGGGTGTTGTAACACTTTACCTAAACTGTGAACATTTAAGTACATGACCTGTGTAGCCTTCTGGTACCTTAATATTTAATAAATCGGTCGCCATGGGCTTGTATTATAACCCCAAACACAAAGGGTAGGATTAAATAAGTTCTCTTGACACTTTTGGAGTCACCCTATACTTATATTCTTGAAAAGTTCTCTCATACAATATCGGTACCAGAATCATGGATAAGACATCAGACGACAGTTCCTTTGAAGATTGACAGGTTAAGCACATTCATACGAGAAGACGAACTCACTAAGTCCCTCTAACATTAGTGACAAATAGTTACGGCATGTTAATACGTGCTGCAAGAACCGAGTGGAACGGTTCGCTCTGCTAACTGACGCAAAGTTACCCGTTTGATTTCTAGAGGAAGACTGGAGTACGTAACAACACAAAGTTACCTCTTTGATAACTATCAAAGGACTGTACAAATTAATGATGGCTTCATGGACTTTTATAAGCTTTCCAAGGCCTATGACGTCAGTAACTTTTTTCAAACATTAATATCTCCCGATACACTAAATGGTTTAACTTGCAATTTATACTAGGAATTCCTATGATCCTATTCTATTTGTTTTAATTTAATTCCACATTTAAAATGATTTCTATAAGAGTAACCTTGAAGCCTCTTACGTCACCAGCTTGGCGGACTTTCTCGCACGTCAACAATAATTAATGACAATCTATCTTCAGAATCTTAATTATCTCACTGATAGTTAAACTTTTTTACTGAAAACATTATATATTTATAATCCTCGCAATTTAGGCTATCCACTAATATAAATTTCTCAATTGTATTCCTTTTAGTTAAAAACTTCATTTCTTCTTAATTAAAACTACTAATTAAACTTTGCCAAAATAGTTAATTTTACTATCAAAATATTCTGGACAGTGCTGACTGTAGCTGGTGATAAAAGATCAGCTGTAACTTTACTCAATTCAGAGCTATTTATAATCTTAAATTTTAGCTTTCCTACTCGCATGTTTCAAAACATCAACAAACCAAATTATCTCTTAAATTTTGCCGGACATAATGAATACACTTAAAAATGATTCTTATGATGAATTTTCACTTTGGAAATGAATGCAGGAAAATCCATTCAAGTGGACAGTTACTTTACATAAAATTTCCATGTTTTGCATAAATGGCTTCAGCATCGATCCATATAATATATTACCACTTGGGATAGTTAGTGGGAATGCTTCTGGAAAACTAAAGGGTACCTTACATGCCCTTGCAAATTTAAATTTATTTCTGCAGAGCTGCAAATGAGTTGAAATTTTACTCAAAAAAACTAATATTTCTCCCCTTTTTGGGTTATGAGAGATTATCTTCTCGTCCTCCTCATACATTCAGTGACAAAGCAAAATGCACTTGCTCTCCTTCATATCATAATCAGAAAAATTGAAAATTATTTGCAACAAAAATCAGATTAAACATTAAACTAACTTCTGGTACCGTCCCTAATCATTTACAAAACATTATATTGGAACTTAAAACATAACATGTGTAAGTATGCACAATTCATACCAAATTTCACAAATATTGATGTTTGCCATATTGTTTGCAAATGTCCATATAATTTCACTTATTGAGTGTCTTTGTTATTTAAAAAAATACAAAATTGGGCACTTTGGCACACAAAATTCCACCAAATTTGATGGTTTCACCAAGTGCTGGCAAGGTTCGACACACTGATATGGAGCCGATAAGAATACAAAACAATGCTACAATGGGCTTGTTTGCTGAGCGGAATGTTCGTTCTCTGACTCTTGACATAGCATGCCGTCAGCGGAAGCTGCAGGCAGCAAGCTGTCAAACAAAAACTGAGTTTTAGTGCCTGTTCTTAACAGTTAAACCTTAACCTAAAATAAATATAGAAAGTAAAAAACATAAAGGTACATATCTACACAAACAATGATATAAGGAAAGTAATTAATTAAACCATTACAAGTTAAATTGCATCAAAAATTACAAAAATGAATATTATGTACAAAAGTCTTGTATAAGGAAGTTACAAATGCCATGCTTGATAGCAAGTAGTTGCAAGAACAGCAAGAATGTTTTGTGTCATGTGGCAAAATCATCAGAATTTAAAGCAATAAGTACAGTGTCCATGTATGTAATATATAAGAAATGTAGTTTCACTTCATCAGTATACTGATGCCCAAAATTCTACAAAAACATCACTTCTTTAGTATCACAACAGTAGTTGTGTTCACCAGTACACTGGTGCAAAAATTTAAGTTTCACAATTGGTATAATATCATCTTGTCATGGAAAACAAGTGGGTCCTAGTCATGTGTACCATATCTATAAGAGGATATCTGTTCCCTGGACTAAATATCTAATAATAATATTGCAAAGGAAAAGTTATATACTCCTATCAGTTATATTACATCAATGTCACTCCAAGTGGTATAATCTATTATGTATACAAAAACATTATTCTCCTGAAACTGGTGTCATCGTAGTATGTATATCATGCAGCAAAGCACAAAGAAAATCATCAGCTGTGTTTGGAAAAATAAGACAAAGCAAAATTTAAGTATTATATAAAGCTTTGAAATCTTACTTGAATACTGCAGTAATCAAATGTTTTAGACGGATATTATATTAATAAAATGTTTTAGAAAGAATGTGTGTCTTCCTCACATTACTGAACTTCTTTTGATTCAGAAGTGCATTCCCAAAACCTTCTCTATGGAACTCGTAAGATAATTCAATACATCAATGTAGCCATCAATTCATTCTTCAACTACAAAAAGGGTTACATTACATCAGTTTCAATCTCATATCTAACAAAATTTATCACCTGCAACAAAGTCAATAGTATAATTGTGATTTATGTTATTCCACCTTCGCTGTCTTCAACTTTGGTGAGTGATGAGTCATTTTCCCTTTCCTTGCAATCCATAGATAGCAAATATTTCGGCAAAACTATATGCTCTAATACTACCTCAAGAATCAAAGTCAGCTGAGTAATTGACTCAGAAATACAACATTGTATATAAAAAATGAGTACCCAAATATTACCAAAATTAAACAAAAAATGAAACTTGTCTTATTACTCCCCATGTGAAAAATAAATCCTTTGTGTGTGCACATGAAAGTCAGGGTTGGTGAGTTTAAGTTTTAAAACATTTCTCCTTTCTGAAAATAGTGTTTTCTTCTGTGAGGACAAAGGGTTCTAATTAACAAATTTCATCTTAGGTGCCCCTTCAAACTGAGTGATTCAAAATAATTCTTTTCCTCCTAGCTTTCCTGTGTTATGGGTTGCAGTTTGTTAGTAATACATGAAAGCTGCAATGTGAATTGGATTGAAAATTCCCACATTTCAAAGGAATTGATAAATATTAGCAGGTCTTCATCTGGAAGAGAAGAAAATTCAAATAATACTTATAATGACTACAACCTTCCCAGATAGGAATAATATTTCTTGGAAAATTCATATTTATGCTCTCAGGGAACATTGTCTGAAATAAGTGGAGTTTAAGTTTTTCAACAAATGTTAGCTTGTTTACAAACTGTTTGGGTTTTTGTAGGATCAAGTGAGCAAATAGTCTGTGGTGGATGATTCTATAGTCAAATAACTGTGAACGTTTTCGCGGCGGCAGCACTGTAGAAAACACTCTCGGGATTCTTTTATTTGACGCGGCTAGAATCCCGAGAGTGTTTTCTACAGATTCTATAGTCGTCTGACCATCAAGTACTTCAGGGGTGAGGTCAACTGAATCTTCTTCACTAACCAATTTGGTTGTAGGTAAATCTTTATTAGTTCCAAAAATATTAGAACTCAGTTGTAATGCTGTAGGAGTTGAGTTGTCAGTATTTTCAGTGGCAGGTAAAACATCTGTTTCGATATCAACAAGGTCAGTAACAATATTACTATCCATAACAGGTGGTGCAATGACCTGTGTAAGATCAGCTGATAGCTGTACAGAAATTTCAGGTTTAGAAAAATCAGCTGTTTCTGTTGAAATATTTAAAATGTCACTAGTGGTAATAGGTTCTGAAAGAGAAACTGCATTAATTATAGTAAAATCATATGATAATGTAGGCAGATTACGGTGATATTCAGTTATTGTCCCTATAGGACTTGATTGTTCTACAGTTATTAATAGATCAGCTGTTGATACCCCATGTGTAAGTAACTGATAAACTTTCTGATTACATTCCTGAATATCTGAATCTAATCTTGAAATCTGTTGCGAGCTATGGATGTTTGATTGCTTCATTGAATGTACTTGCTTACTTAATAAAGTACCACAACATCCTGCATTAAAGAAAGAACTGTATCATTTGTTTTAACAGCTGATTGTTGGAGTGTCACAATTTGCTGAACACGCTGATTAGTAGTATCACTTAATTGTAGTACTTGAGTATGTATCTGAGTAATGTTAGCATTAACAGTAAGCAAACTATGCTGTACTTTCTGAGTTTTAGTTTCAATTTTTTTGTAAAAAATCTCATCAATGTTTGTATCCACTTCCTTATTGTCATAGTCTAATCTAATAAGAACCTCAACAGTAGAGTCTGAAAATGTCTTATTTAGGGCTTCAGATGTTTTGCAAGATTTAGTAACAGATTCTAAATTGTTATCTATCACTGAAAGTTGTGACTACTTGTTTAGTATGATGGTTAAATTGTTGTGTCATATGTTGTTTGTGGTTCTTAAGTTGGCTCAACATTTCTTGTTTATTTTGTTCACATTTTTCATCAGCTTGTTTTAATTTCTCACCTAAGTCAGAAATTTTAACATCTAAATCATTATGAACCGTGTGTAAATCAATCTGGATTTGTGTTTTAAGATCTTGCATCTGTTTTACAACTTCTTCTGCAATTGTTCCAGTAGTGCTTGATGGAACTACTTTTTTATATGTACTGAATTGACTAATTTTTATCTTATAAAATGTTCATATTAGTCTGAATAAGGTTTTTAGAGAGAAAAAAATTGGAAAAGTAGCCTGGAAAATTTGGGAAAAACTGAAAGTGCTCTTTTCTATGGACTGAATTGGCTAATTTTGTAAAATGTTTGTAATAGTCCAAATAGTCTTTTAGAGAAATAAAAATTAGAAAAGTTCCCTGGAAAATTTGAAAATTCAAGGAAAAAATGGGTCAATGCATAAATCAAGCATAGGCATGTCCTTAATAAGGTGCTTATGTTCAGCATAAACACCCCCTAACCTGTCTTCCCGATTTTTCAACATTCACACACACTGAATTTTATATTGCACAAGACAGTATTTGACTGTTCCACTAGATTTAAATACTACTAAAGGCTAACAATATAAGACAGAGTAGTTTTTGACACCTCCACTGTACTATTACCTGGAAGTTTTTTCAAATATTTGTGCAAGAAGATCTGTATGTAGTCCATGGATGGTAGTTTGAAGAGGATTTCATTTTAGATCTCTCTCTCTCTCTCTCTCTCTCTCCTCTTTTTTTTTTTGAAAAAAAAAAAAATTAACTCTGTTTCTATCACTGAACTGTTAATAGAGCCATCGAGATTTGTTATTAAAGGCGTAAATCAGCCACCTTGTCTAAATTTCCAATAAAAAAATTTAGATGCAAATGATCTCCATTCAGGTATAACAAGAATTGTGTATAAACATACTTTTATTCATGTTGCATTATTGTATTAGACCTGTGTTTTTATTAAGTTGTAATCTAACAACGAACATCCTGACTTTGGCTCCATAATTAGTTCACTATATGTTAATGGATATAACGGTAAAAAAAAGGAGCTGATTAACTAATATACAAGGCTTAGTTTTTAAATAAGATCAATTTTTAATAACAATAACATAATGTAAATAAATTTATTTCCATATGCTATATACCTTCATCTTCTTTTCTACATTCTTTCGATTTTTGTTCAAACATTTGTCATGCTGTTCAATGAGTTTTGAATTCAATGTCAAAGAAATTTTCCACCTCTGAAGAAGACCAATCCATCACTTCAGTTGTCACTTCTTTGTCATCATTGAACTGTTAACAACCAAGGAACTCTTTTAGTAACAAAACAGGTGAAAATCACTGAGTGATATATCAGCACTGTAAGGTGGATAATTCAGCTTTTTCATCCCAAATACCCATTCCATTGACTGTTGCTTAGACTCAGATAGTTATGTGAAACACACTGTTCTCATCTGTTGTAATGATGTGGTTCAAAAAATCGTCTTCTTCTCGATGGCATCAAGTCAACTCTAATACACATCCCAATCTTTTTGTTTTGTAATTGTCAGAAAGAAATCTTGGAACCCACCAACAACACAATTTTTGATAATTAAATTTTCCCGAAATAGTGGAGTTCAAAACTGACCTTGAAACTTGTGAAAAATCAGTTGATAACTATGAAATCATGAGTCACCATCACCCAAATTTTCTTGTCCACATCATGAACCAAATCTTCAGAAATCAGAGAAGGTTGACTTGGGTTTGGTTCAGCGTGCACAATAACCTGCTCATCCTTAACATTCTCTCTCACTTTCAAACTTTACTATCATTCATAGGATTATCATCATTTATTTGACAAATGTGATGGTGAATTTCTGCTGAAGTTTATTGCTCTCAGAATGAAATTACAGATTGCAGCTCACAGTCAGGGGTGAAACAGATTTCTTAGGCATTATAGCACAGCACAAAGACAGACAATATGGCTGCAAAATGGCATCTAAATATGTGTAAAGCATGCTGGGAGCTGATGTGCATGTGTGCTGCAGTGATTACGCATAATTAACAATCTCATTTATAAACAGATCTTATTTAAAAAATAATACTTGTAGATATAAATAACAAAAGATACAGGAACCATTGATTAGCACAGGTGACAGTAGAACGATGTAGAAATGGTAAATGCTCTAACATACGGTATATAGAAATTTTAGGTGTTAACTCATTTTTAAAACATTAGAACATGAAGTCAGGGAAAAACTAACTACTCAGCTACAGTTAACCAAGAAAGCAGGAAATGTGGGTGGGATATTAATTATTTTTAATCTTATTGTTAGCATACCTATTCCTTTGCCTGCTAAATTCCATTGAAGAGAAACTAAAGGTCAGTGAAAAATGAGATCAGAATTTTTCACACTTCATATGATTTAATAATTTGTTTGACACAAATAAAAGTGGTCTGCTGATTGTAAATATTTTTCCTAGATGCCTTTAGAAGTAACAAGACTCTTTGTAAATAACAGAGGCGGCACTTACGAACCTTATCGGCAGAAAAATGATGAAAATGAAATGTTCCGAAAAACTCACAATCAACCACTGATTAAACCTCTTGAACTGAAGACGTTTCTGAAAGTTGGTAAGTGAATTTATATCATCAGATAAGTTCTTGTTAAAATTGAGAGTTTAGTTAACATTCTTCATCAGCACAGGGCATGTGCTTTATGTTATATTTTTCCTTCAAATTTATGTATTAAATTTTAATTTAAGTATTTCTATCCCTTATATAACAGTGGATATGATTAAGTTCTCCATACTTTAAGAATCAGTTGTGCTATTCCAGTTACCTGACTTAGTATGCTTGAGGTTTGAATTATGGTTTTGAATTTCATTTTTCTCTATCCAATCTGTATAAGATGTAAAATATATATAACTCATATCACTGCACTTGATATTTTTGATTCATTAGTGTGTGTGTGTTTGTTTTTCTGCTGTGAAAAGTTATTTCCTTCATCTTTGTCTAAAATACTATCATGTTAAGAAGTGCTCTTTCCTTCCTCTGTAACCAATGTGCACATAATCCATGTATTGGAACTCAATTTGTTAAACTGTTTGTGTATTTGTTTATTGTTGTTTATCCATACTCTCAGCCTATCAATTTTCCAATTTCTTTTTGGTAATGTAGCTGCAAGGGTGGTAAAGAACAGTGTACTAAATCAACAAAATATGAGCGAGTTATGTTAGGGAGCAAAAAAAGGAAAAGGGAAAAAGAAACATGAAAAGAATTCTGAAATCAATGGAATATCTTTTTGTCTGCTTTAAAAATAATCTTCATCTCTGTTTGAAACTCTGCTTAAGAGATAATGTAATAAATACTTTTGAAAATAGCGACACTGAAAATGTTTTAGGCTATGGAAATAAGGAAGCCTGGGGAAAGTAAAGCCATCACTCACCACAGATGAGGGCAGGATGCCATGGTGCAACACATAAACATGAATATTAAGGTATAAATATTTATTATGGTAGGAGGAGGACACATAGCAAAGTGATTGCATGTGTATACACTGAGACTACATTGCTATGAAAATTCGATAAAGCAAAGATAAGTTAAAAGAAACTAAAGAAATAATTGTATCATTTTATTTCAATTTTATGTTTATCTTTTGCATTTTCAATAATTTTTCATCTCTCTCACATGTCCTTTTTTTGCTCTACCAACATGTCTATTTCAATTGTAATGGTCAAAATCACCAATCATGTGGTTGTGTTGTACATAGATGCTTGTGTGAGCTGTCACATATTTCTAATTTCATAAGTAAGGGCTTAGTCCATAGTGTTTTGGGAGTGTTTTTTGTCACTGCTATCCACTAGCCTTCAATTTTGGTGAGTGATGGATGAATTTTATCTTTCCATTATAATATTGTGTCATAGCATTACTTTCTGTTAGTGATAAAAATAAGGGATAAGTTTACTGGTGGAATCTTAATGGAAGTTGAGGCTAGCAGGTTAACGGGTATGTTAAGGATATGTTTGTAGGCTAGTTCCATCTACAAACTTTCAGAGAAGTTTTAGTTTAGAAACAACTCTGACAGCTTTCCTGTTGCTTGGGAAAGAACCATGTGTCAGAAGATGAGTGTTTGTATACCTAGGCAATCTTGAAATTGGGTGGACTGTTGAAGCATGTGTGTGGGGCAGTTGGCAGGATTTGGGGGGGGGGGACAACAAGTATTTTGGGGAAGGAATATAGAAATTCATTCAACTGGAGAAGGATCTGACTAGTGGACTCAAGGACAGGAGACAACTAGCTGAAGAATATGGGATCAGAGATTTGTTTTTGTACAAGATCAGTGGGGTAAGCAGCACACCTTGTCCCAATTCGTTCTCAATACCAAGTACTTTCTTTTTTCAAGTGATCTGCATTGTAATCATCTCATAATTGCTAATATTATAGCACTATTGCACTTGTATTGCTCATGATCTGGTTTATCGAACTGATCAAATTAATGGTAACAATGGAAGGAAAGAACTGCCGTGTGGCAGTATTATTTCAATACTTATTTCAATACTACAGGCAGGGGAGACAGCCAATGTGATAAACTGGAGCCCAGCCTCCAACAGTTCCTACCTCCATCCCAGTTAGATCCACCTCCCCTCCCACAAAACCATCCCCTACTCCTATTCCAGGAATTCCTCATGTCGACCCTCTCATTGCCTTCCTTCCTAAAATCAATCCCCCACTCCAACAACCTGACCCATACTGAAAGGCGGGCTGTGAGTGAACTTTCAAAAAATAAAAACATCATAATTCTCCCAGCTGATAAGGGCTCGACCACTGTGGTCATGGATCGAAGTGACTACATAGCTGAAACCCTCAGGCAGCTCTCTGACACCTCCACTTACCTACCTCATACCACTGACCCCACTAATTCGATCTGCACAGAAATCTGCCTCCAAGGCCCCATACAGGGTCTTTCACACCATTCCATTTGCCTTCTGACCCCCTCGGACTCCACCCTGTATCTTCTGCCCAAGATACATAAGGCGAACAATTCTGGACGCTCTATAGTTGCTGCCTTTGGGTCTCCGACAGAACGCATTTCTGTATACGTTGACCAGCACCTACAGCCTTTCATCCAGGCCCTTCCATCTTTTGTCAGAGACAGTCCCCCCCCCCCCCCCCCCCCACTTTTTAGAGTATCTTTCAACAGTTCCTACACCCTTACCAACAGGTTGTTTCCTGGTAACTATTGATGTATCATCACTTATCACCAACGTCCCTCATGGCCAGGGCCTCAGTGCCATAGATCATTACCTCAACAGTCGCCCCCCCCTCCCCCACACATACACACCTTCTCTACTACTCGTTTCCTCACTTCTTTGGCTCAATTCATCCTTAGCAAAAATTTCTTTTCCTTCCAGTCTTAGGTTTACCATCAGATATGAGGCACTGCTGTGGGCATTCACATGGCACATTCATATGCCAATCTTTTCATGGGCAAACTAGAGGAATGTTTTTCTCGAAAGGTTGCCCCCAAACCCACTGTGTGCTTCAGGTATATAGATGACATATTTATGATCTGGACCCACAATGAAGACCTCCTTCTTGACTTCTTGGACTCACTGAATAACATCTCCCTCCTAAACTTCACCTCGTCCTACTCTCAGACTAACATCAATTTTCTGGATGTTGACATCTCTGTACCAAAGGTGACTTACACACCTCTGTCCACATAAAGCCCACTAACCTAAAACAATATCTCCATTTTGATAGCTACCATCCATATCACACAAAACGTTCCATCCCGTACAACCTAGCCATTCGAAGCAAGCACATCTGCTCTGATCACGAATCTTTACTCTCTACTCTGACAACCTGACCCATGCACTTGTAAACCGCAATTATCCTCTGGAATTGGTCTGAAAAACAGCTATCTAGAGTCAAGAACTGTCCACCACACTGACACAAACAACCCAAAATCAACCAGAATTCTGTTTTTCTCACCCAGTTTTTCCCTGGCCTTGAGTTGCTAAACTAAATTCTTCATTTTAGCTATGACTTTCTCAGATCCTTTCCTGAAATGAGCCGCATTCTTCCTACCATCCTTCTCACCACACCCCGTGTGACCTTCAGCGGACCGCCTAATCTAAAAAAAAAAATACTCGTACATAAATATCAACCCTCTGATGCTCCAAAACCACAATTTGGATCCTTCCCTTGTAAGAGACCCCATTGCAAAACATGCACTAGGCATCCACCTACCACTACCTATTGCAACCGTACTACTGGTGACTCCTACCCCATAATTGGTCATGTCACTTGTACAACAACCCATCTTATATACCAGCTCACCTGCCTCCACTGTCAAAGTTCCTACATTGGCCTTAAACCTAGACCTCCCTGTTGCTCGCCATGCCAGTACACACAACACCCGTGACCTTAATAACGGCTTCACACTCAGAACCAGTAGAGTACCCCCAAATACCACCTCCCAATCTGAACTCCGCAAGTGAAAATTGGCATATCAACACATTCTTCAGACTAGACATCCCTCAGGCCTTAATTTCCGTTAATATCTTCCATCCTCACCCTGTACACCCATCACTGGCAAGCACAATAGATTCATGTATATTTATAGACCTTATTTCAAAAAATTTCAAAATATCGTTTTTCTATTATTATTCTTTAATGATTATTGTTATATTTTCCCATTTTAATCGTCTTGTGATTTATTCTTTTGGTTATGTTATAATTGATCCACCCACCACCTCCGAGGGGCATTTTCACTCTAGGAGTGGCTGTGTCGAACGCAGGGCTTGCGTAAGCTCGGACATGTACTTCTTCTAACTTGAAAAAGGGTGTTTACCTGAAATATTGTTTTTTCTATGTTTGTGTGTTGTTTTGTGTTGCTGCTGCCCTCCTCACTTCAGCTTTGGTGAGTGTTGGGGTGCCTTGATAAAATTGATGGTGACACACAACATGACATAAACAATCATCAATGAAACTATTAGTTGTAGGCAGCATTTATATTGCAACCTTTTCATCTGTACAAAACAGAACTGTTAACAGTTATACTGCATTAAAGTTATATATGATTCAGATATGTGTTTTTAATGTAATTTACACATTCCGATTTCCCGAGTTTGCAAACGTGTATGCATAAGCATAAAATTCAATATTGTTTGTCTAGAATATTATTATTGTTTTTAGTTTAAAGCAACAAAAAGTGTTTCTGTATCCAACTTTATGTTTCCTTCATTTTGAGATGCAACATGAAAGATTATTTCATGTATGGCTAACAGAAATATTAATACCCAAAATCAAAATTTATAAAAAATAATGGTATGAAGAAATATTATCACAAGTTCGTAGGCCACTAAAATTTTTTTACATAATTATCCACATTTAACCATAATTCCTTGTAACCATAAAGATACGATAAACATGTTGTTAATACAATCTCTTGCTGACTTAATAATAATAAATTTAGAGCCAATATCTGAGCCCCCGCCTATTTAGATTGGAAAGACTGGTGTTTTCAGATAGAATCCTTACTTCTTGGGTTGTGAATTGTGTTGTCATTTGTTTAATGGGAATTGATGCATTGTGAGATTTGGCTTATTAGTAAAAATTATCAATCTGTGGCCACTCATCCACTGGAATAAGGTGGTTGGTGATGAGGCATATATAGAAAAAACTAGGAATGTTTTATCAGGAATCCTTGTAAGAGGTAAGACATATCATATATCCAGAAAAGCAATATGACTTCCCTGTGTAGTGCTGCAGGATTGAAGCAAAAGATCTCAAAAGTGAATGGGTGTAAGGAAATATCATTATGGTTGGAGAAGATTTGGTTTAATAAGAGCCATGCATCAAGGTAAAAATGCAAGTAATAGCTGTTGACTTGTACACACCTTATAAAGTAGGAAGGTGTCATGTTGCAAGTTGAAGCTTAGCACATACAATTTTGCGAAGTCTGACAGGTGGCAGAGT
The DNA here is from genome assembly GCA_031002005.1 of Vandiemenella viatica. NCBI lineage: Eukaryota > Metazoa > Arthropoda > Insecta > Orthoptera > Morabidae > Vandiemenella > Vandiemenella viatica. The sequence continues at coordinate 210,291,938 of CM061920.1, forward strand.
TGCGTTGCTAACAAGTTTTCTTTTTGGCTCAGCCCATCCCAGCAGTAATGGTAATATCATTTGCAAAAGGGCTAGGTAACACAGAAAAGGTCATTGATTTTACTATTTTTGCTGGGATACTAACAGCCCATAAAACAGTAAAACTTCAGTTACGTGATCAGCCATTTCAGGGGTAGTCTCTGTCTGCAATACAAAATATGATAAACAGTCTGTTAGAAGTGGCATATTGTTATAGGTCCACAAGAACAGCACTGTGGCAGATCCTCCTGTCACAGGAGGAAAGCAATGGGTCAGTGGACTTTACCTTTTGTGGAGACAAGTAAGTACAGTTCCTCTCTCCTAACTGGCTGGAAGCAGCTGCCTCATGGCAGAGTAGTAGGTACTATAGCTTGTGTTTGCTGAACTTCCATCCAATGCTTCTACCATGGACCTGTGAACATTCTTTCTGCAAACAAGGAAGGGCCAATTTTTAAAACTGAAATAATCTATTTGCGGATTATTAAACACTTTGTTGCTGTGTCTGCCAACCTTTAACTTATACTGTGGCATCCAGTACAGTTCCCAAGTGTCTTTCCTGTTTTTGCATATATAGGATATTCGCTGTCTTGAATACATTAAGGGTCTCATAAATGAGCATCTTTTTCTGGCAACTTACTGGCATCTATTGCTCAACAGTTGCCCAGCAACATATCTGGCAATAGATGCTCAATATATGGTCCAGCAATGTGTTGCTCAACTATGGCCAGACATTTGTTGCGCTTTAATATTGTTCAACATTTCTCATTTATATGCATTGTGTATTTGCCACTCAGCATCATGGCAGAGGAGGGAGTATTAGTGGCTGCTGCATATGTTATCTTGGAATATTAAAAGAAGTAAAGAAAATAGGGTGGGTACATTCTTACCTAACTAAACGTGATTACTCTAGTCTGCCCATGAAATGGTTGGCATATAAAGGTGCCATGCGACTGCCCATAGCAGTGCCTCGTATCTGATGGTAACTCCAAAAGGTAAATCTTAGCAAAAGGCTTTAGGTGTGAAAACATATTCATTCTAATGAGTTACATGTCACTAGTGGCAGATAAGACAACCAATTGATGGTCTAAACAGAATGTCTCTATGGTTGCCTTATTTTTCAAAGACATTAGGCAGGCATCGTCAGTGATACCTGTAAACTGCTCATCATCAGTGTTGTTTTGACTAATGGTTTATATCAGTATTTTTAAACCTATGGGTCGTGACTCCATGGGGGGTTGCCAAGTCTTGCTCAGGCGGTCACGGTTGCAAGCCAGATAAAAGTAAAAAGCGAGGATTGTAGGTCTAATACAGCTCTTATACTACATTAAAAATACAAAATTTTCAATGAGAAGGCTGTGCCCATTTTTTGATACATTTTTAAATTGTGTTTGTATTTTTGAGACTCAAATAGTCAAATCATTTTCTGATTGGAGCAAATTACACATTTAGCTTCATTATTCGTGACTGTAAAACCACATTTCGGGTAATTGTCACATTAAAGTCTTTTTTTTTTTTTTTTTTTTTTTTTTTTTTTTTTTTTTTTTTTTTTTTTGTCTTTGACTTGTTTTTGCCACTACTATTTGCAGGCATGGGGGCTGTGCAGATCTTTTATAAACTTTTCCATTGTATGCTCGCTCACAGCGAAGCACGTTCGTATTTGCTGGTGTACTCAGATAACTGCAGCAAAAAAAAAAAAAAAAAATGTGCTGCCTGCAGAGTGCCCGCGACTATTGTACACAGCATTTGACAGAAAGAAAATTAAATACATTGTTTTCGAAATCACTGACATAATTTTGTCAAGGGCATGGGGGGTCACAAGAGTTTTATTACTTAACTGGGGGGGGGGGAGGGGTCATCAAAAATTGTTTACTTTTAAGGGTGTCATATATTCAAAAAGGTTGAAAAACACAGGTTTACATTGTTCAGACCACACCTCCAGCATAATGCCTATCGCGATTATGATTTTTAGGAAATTTACCATACTTGTACAACCAATAAATACTTATCTCATGAACAGGTTACCATAGCAAGTATAGCACAAAACTCATATGGTTCAATGATAGATGGCACCATTCATTTCAGTTTCTTAGGCCATTCTTAACAATCTTTGCTTTGTTTTGATCAACAACACTTGTTAAGATTTAATAGTGATGAAACATAAGCATTGAGAGCAATTTTTTTACACACCTGCTCTCCTGTTTCAGTGATTTTCTTCTTTTTTTAATATTAAAAATCATTAATTACAAATCCTTTATGAATTTTAAATCCTTTCAGTGATAAGATTTTAATCATTTCCTTAAGTACTTTGTACCAGCCTCTGACTCACATACAAAAATTTTTCCCATTTCCTTATGCCTGAAATCAAGTGCCAGTTTGTGATCTTTTTCACCTCTTACCTTCAGTGTACTACTCGTGGTTCTTCCAACAATATACATCCACGCATCATTGCCTTAAAATTTCAATAAACTTTCTTCACCTTTCCTCCAGTGAATCTTAACACAGCTTCTGTACCATATCAGTTACTGATTTGTTTTGTGGCAATTTCCACAAACAACTCTAGCTGCGCTTTTATGCACCCCTGCATTTGATACCCAAATGTGGGCCCCATACTACAAGACCAAATTCAAGCAATGATCTAACCAAGGTTTTGTGAAACAATTCCCTTACTTTTCTGGTACATCTCCAATTACCCCCTCCAATAATTGAAGGATTTTTAAACCTCTCACTACCACTGGCCCAATATGTCCTGTTCAGTTGATTTTGCTATCAAATGTTAAGTGAAGATATTTACACTTATTGTCTTCAACAAGCAATTCCTCTCCCACTAAAATCATAAAAAATATTAGTTTTGTGTGTGTTGGCTTAATCAGCATACAGTTCTTTCATATCGCCCTGTAGTTATTCACAGTCCTCTCTCATTGTAAACATTTTGTAAAACATTATTTCATCAGTAAACAATCTAATTTGTAACAGTTATCATTTAGGGTTTGCGAGAGACTATATTAGCTTTTTTCAAACCAAATGTCTACCTCTCTTTCACGTGGTGCATCCTGTTTGCATGAGCGAGGCTCTGACTAATGAAAAATTCCCAGTATAAGGAGTCACCCACTGCTTACCAACAGCCTCCAAAAGGAGGGCGGAAGATCGGGAAGTAGTCCGGGACACCCTCTTGCCCGTGGGGTTGGAAACGGCCCCTAAAGGCGGATGAATCAGAAATGATCAATGGTGTAGAGATGCAGAAGGCAACGGGAAACCATTGCATTAAAGAACCAAAGGGAACATGTAATCCTCTCAAATTACATATATTATGATGGCTTCTTCCTGGGTAAAATATTGAAGTCCAGGCTGAAATTCAAACAAATAAGGAAACAATACAAACAGAATAGACTGAAAGTGAATAAACTGAAACAATCTAACACCAGAATTTTTTTTAGAGAAGTGGTAGAATTACTTCTAAGAAGTAAATCTGAAAGGAGCTCATCTGAGAGTGAATGGAATGCATTGAAGAGAGAAATAATGGAAGTTGGTAAAGAAACATCAGGCTTTAGAGAACAAGTGACACGAAAACCTTGGATCAGAGGAGAAGGCACAAAAATGCTCAGGATAATGCAGGAAGAAAGCAAGCAATACAGGCAATTTAGAAATCAAATAAACAGGAAATACAAAAAAGCAAAAGAAAAATGACTACAAGAAAGTGTGAAGAAGTAGAAAAAGAAATTGTAGATGTTGCATATAGGAAGGTCAAACAAAATTTTGGAGAAATGAAGAAAAGAGGTGTAAACACTATAGCTGCCGATGAGAAACCTCTTTTAAGCTCAGATGATAGTGCTAACCGATGGAAGGAATACATGACAAACTGTATGATGAGGACAACTTGAACAATAGCCTAATGGAAAAGGAAGGCAATGTCGACGTTTGTGGTTTAGGATATCCTGTTTTGAGGACAGAATTTGATATAGCTCTGAATTACTTGAAAGCAAATACAGCAGTTGGAATTGATCAGATCCCTGCAGAACTTCTTAAATTCCTAGGTCAAGAAGGAATCAAAAGATTATTCAAACTGACATCAAAAAGTTATGAAACAGGAGAAAATCCAATTAATTTTAATAAAAAATATAATCTTCACACTTCCAAAGAAAGCACAAGCCGACAAATGTGAGAATTATTGTACCATTAGTCAAACATCACATGCTTCAAAATTACTCACCAGAATAATATATATATATATATATATATATATATATATAGGAATCAAATTAGGATAGGGAAATGAGCCACCACTTACCTTTAGATGATGGATGTGGGGCGCGAACACACAGAAAAGACACAAACACAAATAATAAAGAAATTTTCGGGAAAAAACCCTTCTTCAACAAGAGAACATTATGAGAGGTGGGTGCACCCGGAGACTGCCTCACGGAAAGACCGCCGGTCGAGAAAATGGTGGGGGAAAATTCAAACATAGGAAAAGTAGAGGGGCAGTGAATCAGAGCTCATACCCGAGCAAAAATTAATATCCAAACTAATTTCTGGTTGGTGGGAAGATCAAAATATAATGTATATTGAAAAAATATATATATATAAATATTATACAAATAAAAAAATATATATAATAATAATAATAATATTTATGAATTAAACATCACCTCAGGTTAGTGGTGGTTCAATATAGGTAGTGGAAAGGAGAGGAATTAAAAAAAAAAAAAAAAAAAATATAATTAAAAATGACCGGGTATTATCTTAAGTTGAGACCAGGTGGTTGCCTTGTGCCAAGTTTGTACTGGTAGGCAAGTTCCCACCTTCTGAGTTCAGAGAAACTGCTGCTATTAGGGAGAACTCTGATAGCACGGACTGTGTAACAAGAGTTGAAATTATTCAAGTCGTGGGTTATGGCATGGGCAGCAACTGGGTGCTTTGGGTTCTGTGTGAACACCGTCTGACGGTGGCCATTCATTCTTATGGAGAGTGCATTTGTGGTCAAACCTATATATGAAGCCAGGCAGTGGTTGCATGTTAACTGGTATATTACATGCGTGGTTTCACAGGTGGCGTGTCCTATGATAGGGAAGCTTTCCCCTGTGACCGGGTTGATGAAAGTGGTGGAAGCATGGTGTATGTCACACATCTTGCAGCGTGGTCTATTACATGGGAAAGAGCCTTGGGGTTGACTGTTAGGAAGAGGAAGACTGTGTTTGTGGACTAGAAGTTCGCTGAGGTTAGGAGGTCTGCTGAAACAAGTTCTAGGAGGGGCAGGGAGGATTTTAGGAAGAATGGATCTCATTTCAGGGCATGTTTGTAAGAAATCATAGCCCTGCCGGAGGACTCTGTTGATGGATTCGAGGCCTGGGTAGTACTGTGTGACCAAGACTGGATTGTGGTTGGTTTTTGCGGGTCTAGGGATGATTGATTGGCTGATTCAGTTGTGATGTAGCACGTGAAAGCTGTTTGTTAACCAAAGCTGGAGGGTAGTTGCGAGATATTAATGCTTCTGAAATACTGTTTGAATAATCCATGAGAGACTGTTGGTTAGAGCATATGCGACTACCTCGAATGCCAAGACTGTAGGGGAGTGAACGTTTGGTGTGGTATGGGTGGCAACTGTCGAAATGGAGATACTGTTGAAGATTGGTTGGTTTGATGTGAACTGAAGAGTTGAGATAGCCATTGGATAGGGACAAATCGACATCCAAGAATGTGGCCTGGGAGTGGGAGTAGGACCAAGTGAATTTCAGCATGCTAAAGTTATTGAGATGGTTCAGGAAATTTAGCAGTTCATTTTCTCCATGCATCCAAATCATAAATATGTCATCAATGAAACGAAGCCAAATGAGGGGTTTGAGAGGGAATTCCTCCAGAAATGTCTGTTCCAGCCGGCCCATGAACAGATTAGCATAAGAGGGGGCCATGCGGGTACCCATGGCAGTTCCGCAGGTTTGGTGATAGATGTTGCCTTCGAAGGAGAAGTAGTTATTATTAAGGATAAGGTGGGATAATTTGATGTCATGGGAAGGCTGTTGGGAGGGCGCTGGTCCAGAAAGTGTTCCATGGCCCTGAGGCCATGCCAGTGTGGAATGTTTGTATACAAGGACGTGACGTCAATGGTAACCAGTATTGAGTCGGAAGGAAGAGGTGTGGGTAAGGTAGAAAGCCGGAAGAGAAAGTGCTGGGTGTCTTTTATATGAGAAGGGAGCTGATTAACAATGGGCTGTAGGTACTGGTCAACCAAGGCAGAGATGCGCTCAGTTGGCGATCCATAGGCTGCAACGATAGGGCGTCCTGGATTGCCAGGTTTATGGATTTTTGGCAATAGATAAAGGGTGGGTGTACGTGGATTTTGAAGAGTGAGAAGCGAAATGGATTGTGGGGTGAGGCCTTGGAGAGGTCCACTAAACTGTACATATTCTTGAATTTTTTTGTTGACAGCAGGAGTTGGCTCTTCCGATAGGCAGCAGTAGGTTTTGGTGTCTGATAGCTGACGAAGAGCTTCAGCCACATAGTCATTCCTGTTCATGGCTACAGTAGTTGAGCCCTTGTCAGCTGGAACGATAATGAGTTCTGAATATATATATAAATGTATAAATTGAAAGGGTCACAAGGGAAGCAATTCTGGCTTTAAGATTAATACTTGAAGGGTGGATCAAGAAAAGAAAAGATACTTTTATGGTGTTTGTTGATTTAGAAAAAGCTTTTGATAGTGTTAGGTTTGTAATTTTTTAAAAGTCAGGTCTAAAATATCAAGATGGAATGATACTTTATAAATTATATATAAGAATCAAGTAGCTATAATAAAACTGGAGAATCATGAGAGACTTGAATCAGTTAAAAAGGGTGAGAGACAAGGTTGTAGTCTATCCCTGTTAATATTCAACTTGTATGTAGAGGAAGCAATAAAGGAAGCAAAAGAAAAATTTTCATGTGGCATAAGTGTTCAAGGAGATTTGCTGATGACATTGTCTTGTTAGCAGAACTGGATGAGGATATTTGAGAAGTTACTAAATGATGTGAACAAAATACTGAAGGAAGATTTTGAACTGAATATAAATCAAGGAAAGACAAAAGTGGTGAAAAGTAACAGAAATGATACCAACCACAGTAAATTTAATATAAAAATAGGATCAGATGCAATAGGAGAAATAAGTGAATTCTGCTACTTGGGAAGCAAAATTACAACAGTTGGACAAAGCATGAATGACGTCAAATCAGAATAGTACTAGCAACAAGAGCCTTCATGAAAAAGAATATTCTTTTTGTTTCAAATATTGATCTAGGACTTAAAATGCACAGCACTTTATGATGACAAAGCATGGACTTTAGAAATACAAGAAAGAAAAGAAATTGAAACATTTGAAATGTGGTGCTACAGAAGAAGGCAGAAAATTAAGTGGACAGACATAGTATGAAATGAACGAGTTTTGAATATGATGGGTGAGGATAGAAGTTTGTGGGATGAAGAGGTTAGCACAAGATAAGAAGGGATGGAGTATTGCATCAAACCAGTCGAATGACTGATTACAGCCAAAAAATAAAAATAAAAAAATGATTGATTAGAATAGTGATCAGCATTTGTCGCAGCACCTTTTAAGAATTCATCTACCAATTATATATGGAAATATTGCATCACCACCAGCATGTAAATATTCCCTCGCGGCATTTCTTTCCTTTCATTGTTGCCTACATCTACCTATTGTGTGTGCGTGGAGACTTTCCCGGCGTACTGAAGCAGCCGGGTGTTCAGCCGGATGGTGTTTGGAAACACAACGTTTCGACAACCAGCTCGGCTCTCTTCATCAGGTGTCCGGTGTCTACAGGCTGACGAAAGCTGGCAGTCACCACGCGGTGAAAAAAGCAAAAAAAGTGAAAACTATAGACCAAGCAGACTGAAGCAGCCGGGTGTTCAGCCGGACGGTGTTTGGAAACACAACGTTTCGACAACCAGCTCGGCTGTCTTCATCAGGTGTCCGGTGTCTACAGGCTGACGAAAGCTGGCAGTCACCACGCGGTGAAAAAAACAAAAAAAGTGAAAACTATAGACCAGCTGTTAGTTGTCGCGATTGAACAGCTGTCTCTCGATGTTGAGCTCTTAATATGTGGTGGGTACTTTATGTGGATTCGTTGGATTGCAGGCTCTTCTTTGTTATGAAATCACTACATGGATTGCTATAATGTTCACTCTTCATTTATTTGTAAACCACATACAACATTTCCCTATCACCACCAGCAGGTAATATAAGTTGAACATAGATAAGGCAGATCAAAACTTCTTTCCCTACAATTGCAGCTTCTCACTACACATTCGTCAGCTCAACTACCCAGCACACTATCTGCTACCCAGCTGTGTACCAGATAATTCAGTTCTTCTAGAAACATTTGTCTGCAATGCTTAAATAGCCCATTATTCAGTATCTCTATTGCCCATATAGAAACAAAATTCAATTTGAGGCAACACACATGGTCACTTAGCCTCCGCACCAGCACCCTGCTTCCATCGCTCACACTAGCTTGCCCCAGACTACTTTCAACAATCATTCTCTCATTTTTACACTACGCGCTTTCACATTCGACAATACTTCTTGAAGAACTGAACCTTTACAAACAATTAATCAAGTTTAAATAATTCTTTTCACCCTCTTATCACATAATATTTTATGTTAACTCCCAATATTACACAAACGCATCAAATCTGCAACTGCCTATCCTCTTCTATTAAACCTTCTGCTTGTTGACCTGATATAATACAATGCTGTCTTGCCACAACCCCCCTAGGTTTGTATTTGCAACTCGAAAACTACACAAATCCACCAAATTTAAAGAGAAAGTTTGTTATATTGCTAAATTCATACTAATATTGTACCCAATCCTTTCAGTGTATAAAGAAATCACATGCCCATACAAAATATTACCTTGTTTCTAAACTGAAAAGCTTGGAGGTGAGGGGCCATCGATTACAACTTCAATTACAAAAGTTATACACATCATAGGTTTCCACTTACAAAGTATCATACACATTTAATCAGAAAAAATACTTAATTGTCATTAATTACACATAATACTAAAATTGCCATTAATTATGAAATAATACTAAAATTGTCATGTCACCGGTATGACATATCACACATAAAAATGTTCATTTGTTTCATCGAGTTTTTATCAACTATCCACACAAAGTGTCATTTGAAATAATGTCCAAAAAATCAATAGAAAACAAATTTCCTGGTACGTTGCCACATGAACAAACTAAGGTGCTAAGACACTAAAACAGTGTTTGACTGAGCAGGTTAATAATACCGGCTAATATACAGTCATTATAATTACTGAAGTGGGATACTAATTATAAATAGAATATAGTAGACAAACTGTTACGGGTGAATGAGCCGCAACCCCCGTTTCAAATAAACACTGAGGGGCATGGGAAAGGAAAAAACAAAAACCTTACAAATAATGTTCTCGGGTGACTAGCCGAGTTATAGGAGTGTTATCGTAATCACACAATATTTCGGCGCTCTCAATTGTCGGAAGATGGCGCCGACGATTGAGAGCGCCGAAATATTGTGTGATTACGATAACACTCCTATAACTTGGCTATTCACCCGAGAACATTATTTGTATTCTCAACGCTGAGAAAGACTAAGTAATTATATAACAAAAACCTTGCACCAAACGTATCACATCACTTTCATCATTATAATTCAAACCATTGCCTAAAGTTTGATGGTACATGGCCTGCTTCTAGCATATGCTGTTGTGTCCATACGGCTAGGCCATCAGAACACACAGGTATATTGTGTGTCCTTATGTTCCTACTGTTTACATTAAATCTAAAATGATGGCCAGAATACATCTCCTGCCCAAACTCAGCTAAACGACATATACAATGATTGAGTCTCAATAGCATTAAAATGACAGATTCTGTACACAAAGTATACAGCTACCGTAACCTTGAATGTCAAAATAGTACAATATGCTTAAAGCTATTATAGCTGTAATGTTGATTATTCTATGTGGCTTGTGCATTTGACCCAAGATAATATCCACATACTTCACAAAATGAATGATTATTTGTTGTTTGTGGACTGCTTAAGGAGGGAACTGCTTCAATTATGGGAGTCTCCCCAAAATTGCACACTTGGGGCATGTGCTAACATCTTATCCCAAATATGCTCCATTTATTGTGATCTAGGTCAGTGTTCCTCAACCTTTTTCAATCCAAGGACTAGTAAACTGTCAAAAATGATGCTGCAGACCACTAAATTATATAGGCTTCATTTTTACCTATGTTTATATTATTAACGTCTGCAACATATTTATTTATTTGTTTATCAATCTTGTTTCATGGATCACTGCTGGGGAAGGACCTCTGGGATGTGAAACATGTCATGGTTAATACACATACATACAATATGAGTCATAATCATAGTAAAAACAATTATACGTTTCAAAGTCAAATAAAGAGAATAACAATAAACATTAATTTTTACAACTGAGTTTTGCAAAAGTCATATTGAATACAATTAATTAATTTGTTAAAATTCTTGAGTGGAGTAGAAGGAGTTGCCAATAAGGTAATCTCTCAGTTTTTCTTTAAATATATCTTTATTATCTGCAAACTGCTTTATACTCTTGGGAAGTTTATTAAACAGATGTATACCAGAATAATTAACTCCTCTTTGTATTAATGACAGAGATGTTTGTGTTTTGTGCAAGTTATTTCTGTTTCTTGTATTGAAATTGTGTACCTGTAGATTAGAAGTAAACAGGTTAAAATAATCTATTACAAAGCACTTGAGAGAATATATATACTGAGAAGTCATTGTAAGAATATTTAGTTTTTTATAAAGTTGTCTGCAAGAAGTTCTTGGTTTTACCCTACACAACATCCTAATGGCTCTTTTCTGTGCTATGAAAGCTTTCTTACTTTGTGAAGAGTTTCCCCAAAAAATTATGCCATATGACATCACTGAATGAAAATATGAGGAGTACACCTGTTTCGTCAATTCTAGATCTGCTGTTAGAGAAAGTGTTCGTATTGCCAAGGTGGCACTACTTCACTTCTTCAGTAGTGAAGTGATATGTTCCTGCCAACAGAATTTCTCATCTATTTTAATACCAAGGAATTTTATACTCTTTGTTTCTAATATTGTGATATTTTTATAGCTTACTTGTAAATCTGGTTGTGCATAATTTTTTGTTTTAAACCTAATATAATGTGTTTTTTTTTTCTTTCAAAATTTAATTTTAATGAATTTGCCTTAAACCAATTTGCTACTTCACTAAGTACTTCATTTACATTAAATTCTAGATTGCTGTTTGGTGTTTTTCTCACAGTCAGGTTAGTGTCATCTGCAAATAAAACATTCTTAACTTTTTCACATAAGTTTACAGGAAGGTCCTTGATGTACAACAAAGAGAGGAGGGGTCATAGGACAGAACCTTGTGGAATTCCACGTTTTATTTTCTCCCAGTCTGATGAAGCATCTTTACTTATTTTAGAATCAAAAATGGAAACTTTTGGCATTCGACTTTCCATGTATGATTTAAACCATTTACCTGTGGTTCCATAAATACCATAGTATTCCATTTTTTTCAAAAGTAGTTCATGATTAACACAGTCAAATGCTTTTGCAAGAACACAAAATATTCCTACAGGGCTCATTTTATTATTCAATTCCTCAAATGTGTTATTTGAAAATGAATGTATAGCCATTTCTATAGATGATCCTTTTTGGAACCTAAATTGTGATTTCGTGAGGATATTATTTTTTGTAACATGTTTTATTACTCTACAGTACATGTCTTTTTCAAAATTCTTTGAGAATCCTGAAAGTAATTAAATGGGACGATAGTTATCTACACATGTTGCTTCTCCTTTTTTAAACAACGGTTTTACAACTGGATATTTTAGTCTATTTGGAAACACACCTTCCTGTAAGGATTCAATACAAATGTGGGCAAGTACATGATTGATACAATCTGAACATCTTTTCAGTAATTTGCTTGAAATATTGTCATAGCTGGAAGAATTTTTAGGTTTTAATTGTTTCATGAGTTTGTTTATTTCTGAGACTGTTACTGGAGGCAATTGCATTTCCACAAATCTATTTGGAAAAGCAGTTGGAAGAAGTCTTAGGGCACTATCTGGGGGATTGCTTTTCTATGCCTAATTTCTCTACAACTGAAGTAAAATGTTTGTTAAATATTTCACAAACTTCCCCTACTTCACTATGAACAGATCCATTTTGTTTTATTTTTATGTCTTTAGAGTGATTTACAGATTTTCCTGTTTTAGTTTTTATTATATTTCATATAGTTTTCATCTTATTGCCTGAATTCTCTATTTTCTCTGATATATACCTGTTCTTGGCCTTTCTTATTACATTTCTTAGTATTTTAGAATATAGTTTATAATGAGCTTGGAATAGTTATCTGATTATCTTACATTTAAGTACAGGTCCCTTTTTGTTTTATAAGATACTCTAATACCCGTTGTTATCCACCCCTTACCCAGTTCATTGTTTAGGGTATTGACAACTTTCCTTTTTTTGAAACTTCCTTCGAAAAGTGTTAGAAATATATTGAGAAAGGAATCAAAATTTTCATTAACACCCTGGGCATTGTACACTTCTGACCATTGTTCATTATTTAAGGAATCTATGAAATGTTTTATCTTGTTTTCATTGATATTTCTTCTATATTTCCAGCTCTGTTATGTTCTCTTCATACCAACCTCTTTAACCTCCTCACTTCCCAATTATAGTACACCGGTTCTCTACTTCTCTTTATTTTTTGCTTTGGAATAAATTTTTCATCCCCCTTTCTTATTATCTCCTTGAACTCTTCCGACCTTGACTCCACTGTACTTGTGCCTTCCTTCCATTTACTGAATCGTTTTCTGAACTATCTCTTCAAATGTGAATTCTGTGCCTTTTTATAATTGTACCTATTTCCCCCTTCAATTTTGGCTGCTGGTTCACTGAATCCTCTAATACCCATCAGAACTGCTTCATGATCAATTATTCTCCAATTACTCATTGTTGAGTGGTTGAATGCAAAATAAACTATTGTATTAACTTCCCAAATCACCTATAGCTGTGTAAATGCAATCATGTATGCAGAAAATATACCTAAGACGCGTCATTTAATCAAAATCTTGCATTTTCAACTTTGATCTACTTGTAGTGTTATAAAGTGGAACATTTACTTTTGGAATTTCTTTGTTGGAAAACATTACAACAGCTAAATTTTGTTGTAAATCACAGATGGTAGACAAGAGTTACTAGAGATAGAGTACTAGGGGATTTGCTTCAGGTAGTGAGTGAATATTAGTAAGATGAGATACTGGAGGAAAATTGAATGGATAATCAGAAGCTACAGGTGTAGACTGGGGAGTAGAGTAATACAAGGGGGCACAGATTGACAAAACCCTTTGACTGAACAGCAATGTATAATGGAGCAAAATAACTTGGGTCGCTTCTGAACTAATCATGATGATAACCACATAGAGTCTTATATCAAAAATCAGGTGTGTTGGATATTAATTAATCCTTCAATAAACGGTGCAGTTTTTGATACCAACTGAAAATGCTCTCCAATTCCTGTCATAGATTGGTTCAGTTTGACCAGAGGACACAATCCAAGTCAGGTAAAAACATAACCATACCATAATCAAACCACTAGCAGCTTTCGCAATACTTCCTGGGAACCTGAATCCAACCTTCAGCATGTAGCAGTTGGAAACATGACTCCTTAGACCATACTTCCTTCCAATCACCTAAGGTCTAATGCATATTTGTGTAAGACATTCATGGCTATTGTCAGTGTTTGGGAGGAGCCTAACCAATTTTTTAAAACCACACATTTTAGCCATCTTGCTGTTGTCTGATGAAAGTCACATCAAAATAGGGGGGGGGGGGGGAACATGCCGCCTTACATGGAGAACCAAAATAATGTCTAATGCATGTGTTTGTGAGCCCTGGTTACCTGTTTATGTCATTGCCAGCATCTTTGTTTGTTGCCATGGATGTGTCTGCTTATACACATACATCATTAATGTGGGTCATTTAGTGGAAATTGCTGACCGTTGTGGTAACCTGTGTGGTATGTAATTTTGCCTATAAGCTACTCACCGAGCGGGACGGTGTAACGGTTAGCGTTCTCGCCTCGCATTCGGGGGGACGGCGGTTCGAATCCCCGTCCGGGCATCCAGATTTGGGTTTTCCATGGTTTCCCCAAATCACCCCAGGCAAATGCCGGGATGCTTCCTTCAAAAGGCCATGGCCGAATTCCTTCCCATTCCTTGTCCCCATCCTTGCCCCCCATCCTTTCCCGTCTCTATAGACCTCAATGTTAAAAAGAGACGTAAAGCAGTTAAAAAAATTGAGCTACTTCCAGTACACCCTTGAATTTTAGAGAGAGGACTCATCAATTTCCCTACCACTTCTGAAATGTTTTGCTATACGTATTGAGCATGAACTATCATTTCAGATTCAAATTCAGTTAATTCTTATACAGTACAGTACATTAATTTTCCATAGATCCCAATATAGGAGACTTGTTCTATGGGATGTGGAAAGTAGTCAATTTATGGTTAAACAATCGCATAGCAAAATAATACATACACCAGATTATGTAAAGTCATAGCATCCATGATACATTAATTATGTCAACTGCATTTACACAAACTACTGGCAATTATTTTGTAGATACCTTAGAAATAAATTCTTTGAAAGAGTAGAAGGAGTTGTCAATTAAACATTCTTTTAATTTTTTCCTGAATCTAATGTTATCATCTGCTAGACATTAAAGATGTGTTGCGATCTTATTGAAGATGTGTGTCCCTGAATATCGAACCCCCTTTTGAACAATGACAATGACAATGACAATGACTTAAGAATATAATTTGTGATTACAAAGTACATTAAAGCATATATATATTATTTAGGGTGGTCATTAGTAATAGAAAATTTTTCTAAAGATAAGACTTTTTTGCTTGCAACCCCTAATCCTGTTCCAATCAAAAAGAAAAAGAAAAAAAGAAACCCACACACACAACATGCAAAATTTCAAAATACAGTCAGACAACTTTAAGGTGACCCTCAAACGCCTTAAAGTTGGAACAAAATATAAGGAACAACTAATTCCGTTCAGAAGTGGTATAATGTTTTCCACTATGACATTTTTGTTGTTGTTAATATTGAAATTAATATGGTGAAACCTAGCCAACCATTATAATTGTTTAAAAATTTTCTGAATCAAATTTGCCTAAAGTTAATATGAAAAATTCTTAAAATTACACAAAAATGGAAAGTTTTGGGATTTTTAATGAAGCACGCAATTTCTTGTAGATAAACACATTTTTTATTTCAAAAATAGTTTCTACGGACACTCAACATCACACATTTTTTTTGTAAGTGCAGATTTTGAGGAAGTTGGATACTTTTTCAAGGTTTTCTGTAACAATCTGCAAAACAAATTATTTCTCAATTTCAACTTTTGTGAGAAGTATTTATTTGACACTTCTATCTAAAACATCAGTTTTAGGAACTGTTTAGTTCACTCTGCTAATCAGAATCATCCATTTTGACAGGTCTTTGCCAAGTACATTGGTACTAAGAGATACCTGACAAAGAAAACTCTATGTTTGTAAAGAAAGGAAAACCATTTTCATTTAAAATTTATCTCTTCAATTTACGTATTTCATCTTCTTCTTCTTCATACTTCTCTGTACTCATCATAATTTAAGTCATACTTGTCTTAACACTTTTGGGGATTGTGCTGTCAGATAGAGAATCAGTTTCGGGAGTAAAATACCATGTATGGTCGGAAAATATTTTTTGCAGCAGACTTCCTGTTTTATGGATTTTATATCTTGATAAATAATTTTTCAGTTGACACACAAACAAGAAATCACAACATGGTGCTTTAGTTGTATCTGGAGAATAAAACTTGGTTCGAAGGGACACTCTAACAAGAAAAATAAATTTTATTCTTAAAGAACACTCTGTGAGACAACATAAATTTATCTTGAAAGAGATACATTCTGAATACATAAATTGTTTTTGACATTCATCTAGTATGACTTACACCCAAAGCATCTGAATGAACTATATCAAGGAGATCGTCTAATGTTTCCATAGAAACTTCTCTTCTTTCTGCTTGTCTGCAGTTCTATTCAAATTTTCTGGAAACATTTCCATTACATGTACAGTTTGAGTAACTTATCAATGTAGTGATTAGGAATTTGTGTTTTTTTCTTGCCAAAACATGAAAACTTCTTGAATTTCCGGTGTGCCACGTTACTTCGTCATAAGCTTTAATCTCTTAAATTTTAGAAGAAAACACTTAAAACATGCCTATTTGACTGTAATTTCGCACCTATGGTTTGATTGGAAATATAGCCAACAAGAGAGATAGCAAAACCTTTTCCTGATTATTAGACAAACCACTGGGAGAAGTAGATACCATTTGACAGGTGTTGGAAAGATAATTTACAAAAATCACTTTTCAGCTGCACAAACCGTTATGAAAGAGTTTTTACATGCAGTACAGGATAGATCATTTATATATATTAAATAAAATAGTGGTCCCAATATAGAATCTTGAGGTACTACACATCTGACAAATTATCACTCAAAAATCACACATAACCATATAATGCAGTCTTAAAATGTTTCAGTGACACTTTCTATATTCTATTCAGAAGGTAAGAACTAAGTCATTTATTAACAATGCCATCTGTACCATAATACTATAATTTCTGAATCAGAATTTCCTGATCAGTGTGGTCAGTTGTGTTATATAAGTCACAGAAAATTCCCACAGGAAGTAATCATATATATTATTTCTAAAAGGTATATTTTTGTTTCAGGTCATTATCTCCCTTCATCCCTAAACAAATTCAATAAATGAGATATCTTTTTAAAGATTAAGGTCTCTGCTTTGGTCACATCATCTTTTAGGAAAGGAATTGTTTCATATTTGTCCCTTCAGGAGCAAAAATATAATTTTTTTTTAAATGCGCCCCCCCCCCCTTTACAAAGCTTTTATTTCCTTTGATATTTAACCAAAATCAATAAATGAGGTATCATTTTAAAGCAGAAGGTCTCCGCTTTGATCACATTATATTTTAGGAAATGAGTTTTTCTTAATTTGACACTTAAATAGCAAAAGTATTAATACTTCTACAATGCGTTTTTCTGTCACAAGCGATTTATCTCTCTTGATACCTTATCAAAATCAGTAAATGAGATAGCATTTTAGAGACTTAAGGTCTCCACCTTGGTCACATCATATTTTAAGAAATGAATTTTTTGGAATTTGACCCCTGAAAGACGAAAGTATCAGTATTTCTACAATGTGTTTTTTTTGTTGTTGTCATGAGCCATTTATCTCCCTTGATACCTATCCAAAATCAATAAATAAGGTATCATTTTAAAGATTAAGATCTCCACTTAGGTAAAATCATAAATTAAGAAACAAATTTTTTGGATTTTGACCCTTAAAGCGTGCAAGTAATAATTATGATGGTCACACATACGAGACAGTTCAGAGACAAGCCTCAGACAAGGTAGCAGCATATCACAGAGATATCAATAAACTGCTTCAATGGTATTGACAAAGTCTGAGCACATTACCAACAGATAGCAGTGCAGCTCCACATATCACAGTGATATCAATAAACTTTGTGTTTTTTGTACAATATGTACCTTTTCAGATATTTTTTTCTGTTACTGATACATTTCTATTTTGCTTTACAATTTCTATGTAAATATTTTTTTCGATAAATTTTCTCATGGGCTATGATAGTAGCAACACACATCACAGTAATCTGGATATGCTGCAGGTATTTTGTTGAGGTTAGTTGTATTCCATTAAGGTCAGTGACAGTTTGTCATCATTTGTTTTACATCTCCAAAAGTTTTTCCTAATTGTTTTGTGATATGTTGTAAGTATCTTGTTATTTACCTATTACATTAAAAAAATAAACAATTGCTACCAATGATGCGGTTCTTCTTTCAGCCTGTTACAAACCGCCACAACCTCACTAATCGTATTCTATTAATGAAATTTTTGCACGGGTCATCATCTTTATCATTTATTTCTTCTAAAAAATAGCTTCTGTTGAATGGCCTTTTGATTTAATTAGAATATTTTTATTCTTTTAGATGTTGGTAAACTCTGTTGTACATTGCTTTTTCAAAAACTTGGGAGAAGGCTGCTAGTAATGAAGTAGGGTGGTAATTAGATTCAAATGAGTAATCCCCCTTTTTATAGAGTTGTTTAACTACAGCACACTAAAGCCTTTCTGAAAAGATATATTAAATAGATAACTTAGTATATTACTTAATTCTGTGGAGTACAGATTAATTAATCTGCTGGAAATCCCATCATAACCACTTGAGTATTTGCTCTTAAGAGACATGATAACTTTTTTTTTATTTCTTAGTGTCAAACTTTTCTTGGAAGCCAGTATTAACAAAATTTGTACTATGTATCACTGAGCTGTTGGCAGTCAATTTATTGGCAACAAATAGAAAATGTTTATTAAAAATAAGAGTAATTGAAAAAATTCTACTCAATTTTCTATGATATAAATATCACTACTAGCTTCATTAATTTTCCCCTTTCCTTTTTTATAATGTCCCATATTGTCTTAATTTTATTTTCAAAATCATTAATTTTATTTTTATAGTATATAATTTTAAATTCTTTAAAAACCTTTTTCAGTATTTTGCTGCAGGCTACTGCTTGTAATGTGTTTTAATGTTAGCATTGTGACTGTTCTTAGAGGAAATATATAACTTCCTTTCACAAATGGATGATGTTATAATGCCCACAGTCATCCATGGTTTTTGTTATTTTTGAGAAGCATGATGCCTTTTCATGGGGAAGCAACTTTCAAAGTAATTTAATACAATGCTACTAAAAATGTTGTATTTTCATTAATACCTTGTGCACTGTAAACATGTTCCCAGTTTGTGGTATTAAGGCACTTACTAAAACATGTAACTGATTTATCATTTATTACTCACTGGTGTTTAAATGCATTACTCTTGGAGCTAGTTCCTATTGAAGTGTTGATAGTTATTAATAGGGCATCATGATCCAAAAGTCCATTGATAGATGGCTGGATTATGGAACTGAATTTTGAGGTTTCTATGAAAACATTATTTATAGTTGAGTGACTTTTATTCATTATTCTAGTGGGAAAATTTATTACCTGTGTTGAAATTAATGAACCAGCTGATTCCAACATGACTTTGCAGGGTAAGTTATTTAAAAAATCTACATTAAAGTCACCACACAAGACAATGTTAGCTACTTTTCTGCTTAAAAATGTTAAATAAGAGTTCAAATTGGTTCAGAAAAATAGAAATATTTCCAGAGGGTGCTCTGTATACAGTTAATATTACGAAAATTTCATTATTGAAATTTAGCCATGTAGCATAGGTTTAAAAATGTTGATCAAGACAGTACATGCTAATATCTGTATTAACAAAACTATGGCAATTTCTAAACTCCTCCTTTCTCCAAGTTTCTTCTATGGTAATGCAAAGCTAAATTAAAGTCAGTTACATTTGACATACCTATTCCTGTAGTTATATGGTTTTCAGACAAACATAAAACATCATTTCTATTGATAGCATTTAATTCATTTATGTGAACTATCAATTCAGCCATGGTAATGTTCTGATATTGTGATGTAATAAATTAATTCCTACATATTTTTTAATTTTGGTATCGGAATACTCATTGTTGTGGAAACTAATTTCTGTTAAAACTCTCTGCCTAATACTTGACCCTAATATTAAAAAGGGACAGCCCTAACACTGCAGAAATCTTCATGAGAATCGGTGGTCCCAATTAGACTCCCGACTGTCAGATCCCCTTTCCCTCTACTATTGGCATATAGGCCATGTCTAATATAATCCCACCTATCAATAGCATCTACAGGTACCAATCCCATGCCAAAATCAGATATAAGAAGCCGTTCCAGTTCCAGACTCACTTGCCTCACAGC
This sequence comes from Vandiemenella viatica, assembly GCA_031002005.1. Lineage (NCBI taxonomy): Eukaryota > Metazoa > Arthropoda > Insecta > Orthoptera > Morabidae > Vandiemenella > Vandiemenella viatica. Next base: position 210,311,970 of record CM061920.1, read on the forward strand.
AGAATTCATATGTGGCCAATCATAGCGTCTCAGGAGTGACATCATACTGATCCGAATGTGGTATGTTGCTTTTGCTATTTTCTCCAGGTCATCTTTAATAGTATAACTATCATCCCTGTTCAGACTATTTCCCCTTCCTCCCACTATCACTACATGATCCTGATCTGTGAAATGCTTACATTACCACTATCATCTTCATCCGTCTCCAGTTTCCCGGTTGTGGTGTAAGAATGTTCACCGCCTTTGTCTGTCCAAGTATGTTTCCTCTTCTTGGACTCTGAACCATGATACACCTTTCTCCTGTAGGCCCAGTTTCACAAAATCAATCCATCTCCTTCGGGGTTGGCCTCTTGGTCTTTTTCCAGCCATATCCTCGCTGTTCTTGTTGGGTCCATCTGCTTAACATGTCCTAGCCATCGCAGTCTTGCTTTGGCAATTTTTTCTCAAAGGTTTCATTGACTTGGATCTGTTTACGGATCACTTCAGTCCTGATCTTATCTCTTCTTATTTTCTGTACCATTGATCTCAGTAACTTTATCTCGGCCGCCTGGAGTCTGTTTTCATCTCTGCTGGTAGTGGTACATACGTCCACGCAGTATGTTGTAATGAGTAGGAAGTATGAATTAAACAGTGACATTTTGGCTGTAATTGGATTATGCTTGTCCACAGAAGGTACCTAACTTAATAATATAACTATACTCCTTTATGTGCCCAATGGTAATTTCGTTCTGGGATCGACAGTCTGAGATCAGTTTACTGCCTGGGTACCGAAAATCATCTGCCTGATTCAATTTTTCACCCTCCAGTTAAATGACAGGTTTCGTATTCTGTCTGATGAAACCTATTACCACTGTTTTTGTGTGGCTTATTTTAAGGCCAAATTCCTTAAAATGCTTATTCCAGATGTTCAGTTTCTGCTGTGCCTCTCCTTCTGTATATCTCCAAAACACATCATCTGCAAATGCAAATGATATTAAGTCGCCAGGGTCAAGTTGCCGTTTTACTCTCTTCATAATTTCGTCCATTACAGTGATGGACAACAACAGCAATAATGCACTACCTTGCTGAACACCTTTGGTAGTCACAAACCAGTCTGAATGCAGCTTTGGCAGTTCTCATAAAGCTTTCTAACTTTGGTGATCAAGTTTGTTGGTACCTTTCGTTTGGACGGACATTCCCAAAGTTTATCTCTAGGAGGCTGTCATAGGCTTTTTCAATATCTAAGAAAATAAAGATGACATCCTTCCTCTCTCATAATGTTTTTCCATTATCATCCAAGCAGTGAAGATGAGATCTGTTGTTGATCTGTTAGGTCTAAAATCGTGCTGCTCTTCTTCAAGCTGTGGTTCAATGACTTTCCTCAGACTACCTTCTATAAAAAAATTTTTGTTAGCTTGAGGCCATGGGATAGAAGAGTTATTTCTTTGTTACTGTGACATTTTCTTCTGCTACCCTTTTTAAATATTGGCACCATGATTCCCTTTGTTCAATCATCCAATCAGAGGGGACTTTTTTGTTTCCATATGTTGTTCATTATTCTATATATCCAGTGAAGTCCATAGATCCATTCTGCTTTGATCAAATCTGCATTTACTTCATCGAAGCCTGGTGATTTGCCTTTAGCCATGCTTTTCAGGGCTTTTCAAACTTCTGGCAATGTCAGAGGGAATTTCCTGTTCCTGAACTGCTCTTTTCTTTGCTTGTTGTTCCGTTTCCATTGTATAGGTGGTCAAATATTTCCTCATATCTTCCCTTACTTCATCTCCTTTGCAGATAATTGTTCAATTTTCTTTTTCCAGGACCTTAATGTCTTCAAATGTATTCCTTTTAGATTTTACAGTATTGTACAACAGCTTCTTATTGCTCCAGTTATCCTCCTCTATTTTGTTACATAAGGAACCTATACATTCTACAACCTGAGCAAGACTATTACTAAGTTTGAAGAAACTCATGACCTGGAAATCTGATCCTAATTTTTCCTGCACCAATGGGCCCACACTTATTCCATGAATACTACCTAGTCTATTCCATGACTACTACCTAGCAAGAAGACTTTCTTTTTCCCTAATCCTTGCCTACCAGACTTAACTACACAGCTTTTCCTACAATTTTTCTGCTTTTTCCCTACACCACATGCTCATTGACAAAAATCTTAGATTAATCCTAATGCTCAAACATGTAAATGAAATGAGAAACTAAACACAGCAAAGTACACAGCACTGAATCACAATTAACAGATTTTTTTTCATGAATAAAAACATTCACTCACAATACTAAAGTGTACTGTGTAAAGTGTAGAGTTTTAAATTAATATTACAGGAAAAACTATTAACTATATTTATTTATAGTTTAAGTGCACAAGATTGAGCAGTACATGCTTTCATAGTATTCCAGAGATTTTAATTTTTGATATCAGAAGGTAGTCATTACAAATTAGTAAATGTTACACTGGAAATTCAAGAGTCTAACTGACCGTACTAACAATCATCTACCTATATATATAAGCACCTTACATTTGCATCTTGCTATACTATTACTCTTTGCATGTCAATTTAGCTATTTAACATTTAATTCAGCATGTTTATAAGATGTAAAGGCATGTGATTTTACACTGGATTTTGTAGTGTTTTATTTATTTTTGTTGTGGTGTACAATGTGTTTTTCCATTCCTTTCAAACTTTTTTAGTGTGCACATGCACAAATTTATGACTGATAAATTTATTTCAGTTTTATCTGCCTTATTTCCTCAATTAGATCTTTGTGTATTTTGTTTTCAAATCCATATAATATGTTTTAAATGTCTGATATGCCTTTTTGTTTATTTCTTTACTAGCCACAAAGCCCGTCAAAAATGACGGGTTTGGAGTATTCTGGCAATTAATTTCTGTTTACTTGCATACCTAATCAGAATTGTTTTGAAATAAAGCTCAATGTGCTGTAATTTCTCGTCCATTGTGATGTAGTGAAACGTTTCAGTTGTCTACTTGATGCAGGTCGCATTTCAGTCTAACCACAATCTTCGCTAATAATGAAGATCGATGTGTTAACGGATGATATAGGTTACATACAGTCAGTGGCGTAGCTAGGTCAATAAGGGCCCCGGTGCAAAAAGTTTATTTTGGGCCCTCAGGCCAGACGGGCGACGTTATTTTTGCTTTGTGTGCTGGTAGGGGCCCCCTGAACTGAGGATGGGGGCCCTTGAATTGTTCTTTAGGGGCCCCTGAGCTGTGGTTGGGCCCACCCTCAGCACAGCGAGGGCCCTTAGTGAGGGGTTCCTGTGATCTCAGGGGCCCCTTAGACGATGGTAGAGCTAAAAAAAAGGTCGCCAGTTTGCTGTGAAGGCTCGTGGGCCCTCTAAACTGCGCTTAGGGGCCCCTTGAGGTATGCTCGGGGGCCCCCTGAGCGTGAGGGCCCCGGTGCACTGCACCGCCTAACCGCCTAGCCCCATAGTAGCTACGCCCCTGCATACAGTTGAAATAATGACCTCAGTGAAAACGAAGGATGCTAAATTAAATCATAACAAATTCAGTGTTCTGGCAAATCATTTCTTAGCAACCGCTTAAATAAACACAAAAATAAAACATAGTATAATTCCTATTGCCTTGCGCAATAACAAAATGTTTCTGTTGCTATCCTAATCCAGGTTGCATTTCAATCTAACAAAAGGCAGTTCTATCATTACCGTGGCAGCACAATCTGATGATGAATTCTTGTAGAACTCGACGAAACAAATCGAAAATAAAGTTAAATTTTTTGATATCTTTCTTGGTTTTCGAGATATAGCATGTTGAAAATCAATTATAACTGTGATTTTGGTGAAGTTTCCTCTGGTCCAGGACGTATTTCAACCTAACAACAACCACCAGGAAGAAAATAAACCACATATAGTGTATTTCCACCGTGTACATATAGCGGTTTTGGTAATTTGTTTTTTCTGGTCCAGGCCAGATTTCACCCAAACCACCTAAATTTTGAGATACAATATCTCGAGAACTAAGCGAGATATGGAAAGAAAATATATTCTTTGTTTTCGATTTGTCTCTTCGAGTTACATACGACATCATCATCAAATTTGGTAATGTAGAAATTTTTCTTCTGTTCCAGGCCGAATTTCAACTTAACCACGTCAATTTTGAGATACAATATCTCGAGAATTAAGTGAGATATCAAAACATTTTATTCTCTACTTTCAGTTTTTTTCGTCGAGTTACATAAGAATCCATCAACAAATTGCGTCTTCACAGTTATCATAGAATCCCCTAACGACATACAGTACTACGCTAAACCATGCAGGTAATATTTCCTTCCTCCATGCACTAAACATGCCGCCAGAGAAACAATACTTCCGTTACACGCATATTAATACATATACTTATCACATTTTAATGGTCACATTGCATGGCGAAATAAACCAAATAAAAAATCTATAAGGGTTCTTGAATCTTAATTTTTTATATTCGTTATTCAGAATTATACTAACACATTTGAATAGCTGACACAGTTACATGCGGCTGAAATAAGGCATCAGTAAAACCAAAGAAAATTAAAAATAAATCTTAACAACTTACGTCATTCCAACGTAATATTAGTTTTAATGGGTGGAAGGTGATATTTTCCACCGGCCGGAAACTGGTATCTACTGCCCTGTTGAAATTTGTATCAATTGCTTCGTTATAATGGCATCTTCTTCACATTTGCACCCTCCTTTTTTCGGAAAAGTCGCCATGAATTAAATTAAAAAATCGGAAATGTAAAACGCTCCGCAACCGAAAAATGTTAGCAACACTTTCGTTAGAACGAAGTAATGATTTAAGTAACAGAAAAAAAAACTAATAACAATCTATCAAAACTGCCGCTAACATTGCGAAAATTAACTTACATATATGTGATTTCAACGAATACTTCTACATAAACTAATATTAAATAAATCAAGCAACTAATAAGTATGTAGGCTACTGTCAGTTAATTTATTCGTGGATGCCTAGAAATGTTATAAATAACGTGGGTATTTCTCTGCAGTTGCTTAACTAATCAGAATTGTTACAAAATAAAGCTCATTGTAATTTATCGTTCATTGTGCTGTAGCAAAAAGCTTCAGTTGTCAACTTGGTCCAGGTTGCATTTCAACTTAACCATAATATCCACTAAAATTTCTGATAGAAAAGCAAAGCTTCAATCACGCGCAAATTAATACATTCCTTGCATCGCGATATAAACATGATCCCAAATCTTCACAGGTTCTGACACATTTCTTTCTTAATACCTATGATGAAGATCGATATTTTAACGGCTAAGAAAGCTTACAGCGGCTGAAATAATGACTCCAGCAAGAACGAAGGATGCTATAAATAAACCTTAACAACTTAAGCTATGCCATGTAATATTTCATTGTGGTTTAGGCCGTATATATCACGAACATTTGCAACTTCTTTCATTTGAACCATGTAATGTTTCAGTAAAAAAAAAAAACGGATAATTAATATGCCAATTTAAACGCACACAGTTTAAATTAAAAAAACTAAATTATTCATGCCTTCTGCGTTAACGTCAAATGCCACTTGTAATTCTGATCCATGCTAGTTATACTCTAAACAAACTTTTCGCAGCACTGATGCTCGAAATACAAAGCTTTTATCTTACAATATCTATGGACAAAGAATTTAAGGAATACTTCAATATATCAAGAGAATATTACGTAAATATAAGCATCTAATGATTGATATATCGATTTTAACGCAATACATACTTTTATTTCAGTGTTATGTGAGTTAATTTATTCACTGTTGCTTGGAAATGATATTAAATAACGCGCACTACCACAAATAATATCGTAAAGCGTGACGTCATAGCGCAACGTCATAGGTTGACGTCACCGCGTGACATGACGTAGGTGCGACAATGCTACATCTTGTGTATTATACTAATAGATTTGATAATATTAATACCCTTGCTGTTTCTGCTTGATCTTAACTTTTCTAGGACTGACTTCTTATATATTCTTTTATGATGGTTTTTCTATATTGCATTTATTTACTTATATGAGCTCTCCCACAGTCAGGGCCTCAGTGCCACTTAACACTTCCAGGAAATACATTCTCCCTGCTGCCTGCCTAGGACACTCTTAAGAAAAAACTCTGCTTCAACTCTCAAGTTTTTCATCCTGTGCAGACCTATTCCCTGGTCCATTTGGAGCAATAATTCCTGAAGCTTTCAGTATGAAATCCATAAGTTGCAACTGTAGGTCGTCTAGAGTTACTATCCTTGTGGATGTTAAGAAGGAGGTGCAGAATGAACTTTCAAGACTTCTTCGTATTGAGGGTGGTCATGGATTTTGGAGAGAGGCCTTGTAATGGTGTCTGGAGGAAAGTAGAATCTGTTTGGTGTGAATGGTAAATTCTGATATTAAGAACACTCTAAACATCAGCCTCATAATCAGTGTGATCCATGACTATAGTGGTTGAGCCCTTGTCAGCTGCATGGTTGATGTGATTGTTCTTGGATAGTTTTCCTATGGCTTGGGTTTCAATAGAACTGAGGTCGTTGGAGTGGGTTCAAGAAAGTGGTTGAGGACAGGGTGGACATGATTAAATTGTAGAACAAATGGAAGGGATGGTTCAAGGAAGGGTAGGTGGACCCGTTTGGCAAGGAGGTTTGAACTGCTATATACTGGTTTCAGCTTCACCTTGTCAGTTTGTTTGCTCTCCTCTGTGGATGCAAAATGATCAATCACCATAGCTCCCACACTCCCATAGCTACCAACATGTAACCACCATGATGCATGCTGGGAGTCGAGGATACTACTACGTACAAACACTGGTGGAATGGGCTAGGTATTTGATGTAGGTTTTGATAAAGAATGCAATATAATGTCTATTTTAATCTCAGGTCGACCAGTTTCAACCATATCTACCACACCCCCACAGTTACCAACATGCAATCATGATTGTGCATAATGAAAGAGTCCAGGTTACCACCACACACAAAGTAAGTTGAAGATTGCAACAGGATGTTAATGAGTCCTGGATCAAGGAGGCATTGTGGGGCAAGGAGGGTATGTGAAAATGAGAGTCCCATAATAAGAACGGAAACTTGGTGTTCTGACAGAGGAGGACAGGTTAACCAAAGAATCCGTTAGTTTATGAAGAGGAATGGTAGAGTATTTTGGAGTGTGTGGTAGAAGGTTTGAGTTGTGTGGTTGGAAGATATAAGCAAGACAAGGGGTTTGAGGAAGGAGATAATGTGTCTTTGAAGGTGTGGGATGTCACCTGATAACCTTGTGTTATTCACGTGTGTCCTTTTTTTGTTTTCATCTCTGCTCTGCCCTGCCACTTTCATCTATAGTGAGTGTTGAGTTTATTTTCACTGCCTTGAAGCATTTTCTCCTTACAGTATTATCATTAAAAATAGGTAGTATGATTTATTAATCCTGGTCAATCTCAATGTCTAGGTTGCAGTAGAATTCCTTTGTGCCTCCAACTCTTTCTTTCTCTGTTGCATAGATACCAATTAATGTTAGATATCCTTTATAGCAATGTTTCTCATCCCGTGATCCATGAAGATGGGACAGGTGATCCACAAGGCAGAATAATAAATACCTAATTCTAATTAAATTAAAGATATAATAACAAAAAATTGTTCCCATAAAATGGATACATTATCTGTACTGTATAAGGCTATAAAAGACTAAGCCATGAATATATTCTAAAAGTAAAAAATCTGGTATTTCATAAATATGAGGATATGACCGCATTGTTACCATAAGAAAATATTTTTTTCTCTTGGCATTAAAGAGAGCGGTGTTCCTTTAAGGTTTAAGTTAATGGCCATTTTATGAGGGCCTTATCGCAGGTGTAGGTCTTAAGGGACTGCAGAACTTGCCAATAACAGTTAATAGGGTAAGTTAAAAATATACACATACATATAAAATTAGGCCTGTGTAAGTTAGTGGTCTGCAGAATTATTTTTGACATTTTATTGGTCCTCGGGTTGAAAAAGGTTTAGAAATACTGCTCTTTAGGTCTTGAATCATTCATTAGCTGTACAGTCATTCATATTTGTAAGATATAAAAAGTTTTTTCTCCCAATTTTGGTCTATTTTTATTCCAGGCACTGTAGGCACTCATTCCTGATTCATCTGACAAGTGCCGTTGTTTAGTTTCATCTGCTGATGTTGCTTTGTGTGACCCTGAGAGAGCCAGGATCTAGTTCGGTCACCTATTGTGTGGATTATTAGCCATCCTGGATCAGCAGTCTATTGTCCAGGGTACACCACAAGGAGGTTATCCCACTCTAAATGAGCATTTGTTATTTCTCTGGTCCCTTTCAGTTTTTCTTGGTCTCTTAAGTTACTGCCAGGTTAATTTGTTGGAGTTAATTATCTTCAACTCTTTCATGCTACGACCTCTCATTAGCTATTGGCAATCTTCACTGTATGTGCTGAGTCATTCTTCGGCAGCCGTTACGTGAAGCAGTGCTTTCTGTGGTGATATAATTTAAAGTGTTTAGTTTTCTTTTGTTTCATCTTTGAATATTTGTTTAGCAGCCCCAGTAGTCAGTCGTTCTTCGGCAGCCGTTACGTGAAGCAGTGCCTTCTGTGTTGATATAATTTAAAGTGTTGAGTTTTCTTTTGTTTCATCTTTGAATATTTGTTTAGCAGCCCCAGCAGTCAGTCGTTCTTCAGCAGCCGTTACGTGAATCAGTGCTTTCTGTGGTGATATAATTTAAAGTGTTTAGTTTTCTTTTGTTTCATCTTTGCGTATTTGTTTAGCAGCCCCAGTAGTTAGACGTTCTTCGGCAGCCGTTACGGGGAATAGTGCCTTCTGTGATAGTTTTAATTCAAAGTGTGTGGTTAGCTTCGTCTCTGTACATTTGTTAGTCATTAGCAGCAGCCATCGTCGGAACCGTTACGTGACGTAGTACCTCTAGTGATAATTTAATTAAAAGTGTGTAGTTAGTTGTAGCTTCATCTTTGCATATTAGTTTGTCAGTAGCAGCAGCAGCTGCAGTCGTTGGTCGGAATCGTTACGTGAAGTAGTACCTCCAGTGCAAATTTAATTTAAAGTGCGTCTTCGTATATTGGTTATTGACAAAAGGTCTCCTACTGAGAACGCATAGTGATTCCGTTTTTCTCGTATACTCCTTAGTTTTTCTTTCTGTAAGATAGTATGTGTAGGGACTGTGGTTGTTGTGTGCAGATGCAGGCTGAGGTGACTGACCTGCGCACCCAGCTTGCAGCTTTGGTAACAAGAGTTACACAGCTGGAAGCTGCCGCAAGTGAGTGCAGTAGATGCGGTATTGGTGACCCTGTAGAAGCAAAGCGGCTCGCAGGTTCTCCCATACCTGTCATCGTACCTGCAGTTCAGGCCGAGACGTCGGAATCTATGCGGCCGTCGCCTAGTGGTCGCTGGCGTGTGGTGTCTGGATGTTGTCGGCGCATGCGGGGGCAGTCGTGTAAGCCTGATTCCCAAGAAGGCGAGCTTGTACCACTGTCCAATCGGTTTGACGCATTGTCTGGAACAGGCAATCGTCGGCCTGTGAGTTCGCAGCCCCACAGCCCGCTAAGTCTGGACAACTGCAGAAGGGGGTTTTAGTGGTCGGTAGCTCCAACGTTAGGCACTTTATCGAACCCCTTAGGGAAATGGCGAAGAGGTCGGGGATGAATTCCGGTATCCATTCATTGTGTATTCTGGGGGGTCTGATCCGAGATGTGGAACATGCCATCCCGGATGCCATTGAGCGGGCGGGGTGCAGCCAGCTGCGGATTATGGATCATGTCGGCACCAATGATGCTTGACACCTAGGGTCAGAGGTTATCCTCTCGTCCTTTGGGCGACTTGCAGAAAGGGTGAACTCTGTGGCCATTGGCCACAAGATTTCTTCTGAGCTATCCATCTGCAGCATTGTCGATAGGACTGACTGTGGACCTCTGGTTCAGAGCCGTGTTGAGGGGCTGAATCAGAGATTACAGCACTTCTGTGATAGTCATGGCTGCAGATTCCTTGATCTTCGCCCTGGGGTTGAGTCTTGTAGGAATCCCTTGGATAGATCAGGGGTGCACTATACACGGGAATTGGCTACACGGGTGGCAGGGGCCGTGTGGAGTGCATTGGGGGGTTTTTTAGGCTGAGGGAGGATGAACCTGAGGAGGAAATTCAGTTGCAGACAGCCAAGATAAATTCAGCACCGCGTGTTAGGGGTAGCTTAAACGAATCCCGAACATTAAAAGTTCTAGTAGTTAACTGCAGAAGTGTTTGTAATAAACAGCCTGAACTCGAAAACGTTATTCGTAGTACAGATGCTGATATCGTAATAGGCACAGAAAGTTAGTTAAAACCGGATATAAGTTCCGCCAAAATTTTTAATAGTAACATGAACATTTTCCGTAAGGATTGGTTGCATTCCCAAGGTGGTGTCATATTTATAGCTGTTAGTAAGTACCTCCCATGTAGCGAAATAGATGTCCATACTGTCTGCGAAATCATATGGATCAAGCTCAACATAGCTAGGACAAAACTTGTGATAGGCTCCTTCTATCGTCCACCCGATGCAAGCGTAAATATTGCCGAGGCCTTGAGAAATAATGTAAATAATATAGCACGGCGATTTCCGGACCATACAATAATGCTAGGAGGTGACTTTAACTTGCCGGATATCGACTGGACTAATTACGTTCACATTACTGGGGGCAGGGATAAAGAAGCTTGCGAAATCATTCTAGACCTCTTCTCAGATCACAATCTTGAACAGCTCGTAACTGAACCAACGTGATGCCTCAACGGTAACGAAAATATTTTAGATATAGTTGTTACAAATAGGCCTGAACTACTCACGGATATTTCTACCAACGCAGGAATAAATGATCACAAAGCTGTAATTGCTACAGTAAAACTAACAACCACGCGCAGAAAGAGAAAAGAGAGGATCGTTTACAGATTCAAAAAGGCTTCAAAAGAGTGTTTTAGAGTGTATTTGAGGCATAATTACCATACCTTCTTAGTAGCAGGAGGCACCATTGAAGAGAGGTGGCATCGATTCCTACATATACTCGGGGAAGGTATGAACTTGCTTATACCGAAACGGACAATCAGGGAAGAGAACGATCCCCCATGGTACACACGGGAGGTTAAAAGGTTACTCAAGAAGCAAAGAAAGATACATGCACGATCAAAAAGGACGATGCTTCGGACTGATTTAAATAAGTTAGAGGAGATACGGGGACGTGTTAAGAATGCGATGCGTGAGGCCTTTAATAACTTTGGTGAAAATTCTCTCTCTAAGAGCCTCACTGAAAACCCTAAGAAATTTTGGTCGTATGTAAAAAAGTTAGTTGTAGTGGGAACAATAAGCCAGTTCTAATAAAAGACGGACGGGAAGTTGAAGACAGCCGCTACAAGGCTACCGTATTTAACACCAAATTCAAAAATTCATTCACGCAAGAAAACATGGAAAACATCCCCACTTTACCACATCGTGTGGAATTAGAGATGGATCTGATAGAAATTGATTGCGTAGGAATTGTAAAGCAATTAAAACTCCTGAAGTGGGGTAAAGCGTCGGGTCCCGATGGTATATCGGTAAGATTATTTTCTGAATACACGGGGGATATTGAACCATTTCTGTCAGATATATTCCGTAAATCACTAGAAGAGAGAAAAGTACCTTCTAGCTCGAAAATAGCCCAGGTAATTCCTGTTTTTAAGAAAGGAGATCGGAGTGATCCTAGGAATTATCGACCCATATCTCTAACATCGGTCTGCAGCAGAATTCTGGAACATGTCATATGCTCGAACATAATGAAGTTTCTAGATGAGAACGAGTTACTTAAACCATGTCAACACGGAATCCGGAACAAGAGCTCGTGTGAAACACAATTGGCCCTATTTTCCCACGACATAATGAAAGTTATCGATGCAGGTTCGCAAGTTGATGCAATTTTTTTGCATTTTCAGAAAGCTTTTGATTCTGTATCACACAACCGACTTTTAGCGAAGATTTGAGCTTACGGTATTTCGGCTCAGATTTGCGAGTGGATACATGATTTTCTAACTGGTCAATCACAGTATGTTGTTGTTGACGGGGAAGCCTCTTGTAAGATAAATGTTACTTCGGGCATTCCTCAAGGAAGTGTAATAGGTCCACTTTTCTTAATATTTATAAATGATCTAGGTGACAAAGTCAAATGCTGGTTGCGATTGTTTGCCAACGATGCGGTTATCTGTAGGGAAATAAGGTGCTCCGACGATTGCTTAGAAATTCAGCGTGATTTGGATGCTATTTGCGATTGGTGCCGTAAATGGCAGCTTACACTTAATTGCATAAAGTGCAAGGCAATGCGGATAAGTAACAAGAAGAATCAGTTTGTTCACGAGTACAAAATAAATAATTCAGCTGTTGACATGGTTGATTCCGTGAAGTATCTGGGGGTGATAGTACAAAGCAACATGAAATGGGACATGCACATAACTTCCATCGTAGGCAAGGCGAATTCTAAATTACGATTCATAGGTCGTATTTTGAGGAATTGTAATGCACAAACAAAGGAATGATAGGTTTTCTATCAACTGAACATGGCCGCACCGGGATTTCTTTTTATCAAAATGGCATCTAACTACCGAAAACAACAGGTGTTCAAATCTCATGTCATCGGAGGACTTCCAGAAAATCATGTAGCTTGCGTTTGAATTTATTGGAGAATATGCGAAAAAATTTAAATTTCGAGTGCAATGAAAGAGGGAAATAGTTTATGGCTTTATGCCCTCTATTTAGGTCGCAATTATTTAAGTGTTTTCCAAATGTTTTTATTTACTGAAGTGTGTTTAAAGGTTCAAAATTCTATATTATATGGGACCACATTTCCATCATAAATTGCGACTTTAAAATTACGCGTATCTTTTATTAGACAACTAGCAGCTACTTGAAACTTAGAGAATATTAGTATTTACTGCTTTAAATCTATCTGAAACTACAAGTTATTAGTGAATTTTTATTGTCCTTGCCATAGTTATTTTTACAAAAGTGCTTTATAGTGACGAAAAGTGTGGAATATTAGTGATATGGTCACGTAACCAAACTTGTTTATTTACATTTTGGATGGTTAAGGATTGCGCTTATTTTGGTGAGTTTACAAGTGATTTCTTATTAAAATCTGTTTAGTTATTGCTGCTATTATCTGTTTGTTTACTCTTCCGACTTTAATGTGTTGTGAATTAGGTTTTAGGCTGTGTTACCGTGTATTAACATTAACCCCAATTCTCGTTGCTTTATGCGTGATTATTGAAAATACCGAGAGTAAGGTAGCTTACAAGGTCCCTCAATAATTACAATATGATCTTCCTCTGAGAAGGCTACCCTAAATTGTCCACATTTGCTACTACATTTCCAAGATCTTCATTGGGTTTCAATATGATGCAAACTTCATAATCAGGCCCTAAGTTGGACATCTCTCACTAATTCACCTCCCATGACTGCTTCCAAGTAACAGTATTTTTCTGTGTTTACCTTTTGATGCCCTCTTGAAATTTTTCCCTTTTAGATGACTATGCGCCAGATTGTTCGGTTCAACTTTATGATCCTCAGAGTTATTATCTAGAATTTTCAGTGGCTGAAACACTTCGAAAGTCTCCAGCTGGAAACTGTCACACAGACGTCTCCTACCTCTCCTGCTAAAGCTGATTACTCTCTACTCTTACTCTAACTTCAGATTACCACTGCACAACATGAACTGTAAGTGCACACAAACTAGTTTCAAAGATAATAATCCCATATCTTCTCCAAGAGAACTTATTTTTATATAAATTCTTTTTTGAAGACTGGTATTCTCCAATAAACAACATCCCTGTAGCACATCAGAATAATAAAACCATCATAATGAGCATGTTGGGTTAGCGGTAATTCTCTAGCCTTGCTTTTTCCAAGAGGCATAAAGCCATAAACTATTTCCCTCTTTTAGGTTTAGAGATGCTGACTTATAACCACTAATGGTTGTTTCAATTCTAGTGTTTAACTGCGAATCCAGGTCCAAATCATAGACATCAGATAATTGTATTAGAAATAATTTTGTCAAAATGCCTTACCTTGCTAGTATTAAAATCTGTGTTGCATAATAGAAGTTTTCTTAATACCTGCATTTCATTAAATACAGTAGTTGTGCTGTGAGCCTGAGGATATTAGAAAATGGTGAATGAAAAGGTATTATCAGTTCTCAATTTATTAATAACAGCAGAAATACGTTTTTGGGAGGGGGGTTCTGTACCCTTCAGGAAATGGAGCAATGTTTTTCACTCCACTGTCTGGTCATATGTTTTTCTGTAACTGTTAAATGGAATGGATTGGAGAATTCTTACTTGTACATATGGATTTCATTAAACCAAATATTATGTTTAAAACTATGTAAAAATATATTCTTGGAGATTTTTATAAAACTAAATGCAAAAAAACTATTTTTAGAACTCCTGCATATGAGTTCATTAAGTACAGAACTAAGGGGTTATAAAAAAAAAATCTGAAAATGAAGTTATGAGCGGCCGTCAATTTTAGACAATTTTTATAGGGGGTTTATCTCGAAAACAGAGATCAACCATATTTAAACAAGAAATACAGTGCTAATAATAATTAAATCTAAGGCATTTTCTAAGTAGCAAAGAAAAATATTTATTTTGAGGTTACTTTGCTATTTCAGTAGGCAGTAATTAAATCTAAGGCATTTTATAAGTAGCAAAGAAAAATATTGATTTTGAGGTTACTTTGCTATTTCAATAGGCAGTACAGTGTGTCATTTGGAGCTGTGAAGCAGTATGTGCCACCTAATCCTGAAAACTTGTCAAGCCTTGATTTTTACCAAGTGTCTTCCTTCTGACCTACCACATATAAGATAACTATTACGGTCATTAGAAACCTAATTGCATGAGTCTCGACTCTCACTTTCCAGAGTATTATTCTGATTTAGACTTTAAAATATTTTCAGCTTTTATACTTTGAATATTTTGAATTGGATTCTTACAAGATTATACATTCAAGTTTTCTAACAGAAGTTTGTAATCATTCTTATAGTGTTAACTTTACTACTTTTTTTGTGTTCATTAGACTACTAATGAATATAATAAAGGTAGGTTTTTTCTTGCTTTTTTCATTCTTTTAAAAATTCACTAATGAATGAAAACTCAGGCTGTGTCAAAACTGCATTGTCTGGTGAAATTTCAGAATCCAGCACTGCTTCCATTGTCAGGCCAATGCTCAACATAAACTGAAGTTGGCCGCATGGAAGCCCATTTACATCCACCTTTCAGTGGGGAGGGGAGGGGAGAGGAGAGCTCTTAGAAGAGTAGTAAAGCTAAGCAGCGTTCATTTTGTGACATGTTTATGTCACACTATGCCCTAATATAGTTCCGTTGAGGCACTGATCCTGATTTATATCATTTCCATTTAGTCTTATCTCTATTGATTCTTAAAAGATGCTTTCCCAGAAGTTATGACACAGATATGTCATTTCTGGGATAGTATCATTAAAGAAACAGTACAGATAAGACGTGATGGAAATGTTATAAATCAGTAATAATGCCTCAACTTAAGTGAAGCATGGAAGCCGGCCATAAAATTATTACAAGTCATGCATTGTCACACCATATTAGGACATAGTGCAACTCAAACATGATGTCACTAGATGAATAGTGTCCAGCTTGATATCTCCTCCATATGCCCTCCCTTCTCTATTGATGTTGAGTGGTGACTTGGAAGTGAAAGCTTCTGAATTGAATTTTGACACAGTTAGAAGCCTCAGAAACTTATACTTATGTTTATACTTTCCATTCAACTGTTGATTGATGTACTGTTCTGATATTAAAAATATAAGCTGCAGCAACAAAATTCATTTTATGCTTATATGTCTTTTAGATACAAAATCAACAAAGCTGCTTTCCATTTTACACATTTTTATAAGGATTGTCAAATAGGTCTGTTTCCATAAATTACTTCTCTCTTTTATTTATTTTATTTTTTTTGTACAGGTACTACTGCACCTAATCAAGCAGAACCAACACCGTTTGTAATAGAATGGGTCCCAAATGTTCTACCTGAATCCAAAATTGGGGAAATGAAAATAAAATTTGAATATGGTCACCTGAGAAATGGCCAGCTGGAAAAACATTTGCCATCAAAAACTATATCTGGATTGGAATCTCAGACAAATGATGACGTATCTGTTACAAAAATATAATAATAGACAAGTCATTATGCAAAGTCATTATTGAAATATATCACCAAGTCTATTACCCGAGAAATAATTCAAGGTGGTGTATTATTTTTTAGTTAAATTAGAATATATAAATATAAATAGTTTGATTTATTCAGAGGACCATGTTAAACTCTTAAAACTAGATAATATGTTATTCAGACTGTATAATTTTTTTTAAAAAAAAATTATATTATAAAGGGAGATTCAAGCTGAGTTACATAGCAGCTGCCTTAGTTTTCTTGTGACATTTATGAGATCAACTGTATTAAATTTTTTATGTTTGGATGCCATGTCTATCAACTGACTTTTCATGCCAACTTGCATGTATTTTAAAGACTTTTAATAGTGACTTTCGTATTTTTTATCCCAGCTTGTATGTGCTACTGGTAATTTTATTGTTATGGTGATATATTTCTGAAGAAGCATAAGTGGTTTTGTAATCTGTGATATAATATCATTAATGTTTTCCTGTTTGGAGTTGATTAAGCACAATTCCTTCAGTTGTTTTTCTGTTGTGTCTTGATTAACTTGTATACTAAAAGTTGATGGTCATTAAATGAGAATTTTGCAAGCTAAAGATTACATAAGATTTGTAAAACAACACTACTATATGTAAATTTCTGATTTTATCCTAAAGCTTTTAAAGATGATGAAAAAATAAAGGGCACATTAAATGTATGATGTAATTAAATAAAATCCAGTATAGTCTGTTAAGCAGGATTTGCTGTTGCGTTGTTGAATGTTGTATCGTTGACCATGGTTAAATAAAATGGAAGTAGACTATTTCTTATGAAAGTATTATTTCAAACATGTTTTGAAGAAAGACCTTTTCACAAATAAGAATCTCAAGTAGGCATTGCAATAGAATAAATAGAGAAGTAATTACCTATATTAATACACAAAAAGTGTTAAATTGGTTTCACCATTTCTTTTTGCTGAAAGCTAAATTGTAAATGTTTAGTGTCCTCATCAATATAATACACACAATGAAATCTTCATGGATGTACCATCAACTTGTGTTGTAAAAACAAAGTGCTTTGTTGACTTCCCCTACCATCTTCTTTAGGTATAAACCCGTCTGTACTGGTCAACGGATTGATAGCTGTATATTCTGCTCCAGTGTCACACCCGTCCTTTTAGGGTCATTACCTCCATTGCATCCTCTCCACTACACTATCTGATGCCCGCACTCAAGGACAGTTGTGGGCTGCTAGCTAGTGGGCAGGCAAGCCTTTTGCTCTCTGTAAAGTTTCCTCAGAGCCGGTTTCCATACCTTACTAAGACAGTGCCACTGTATCTGTTGAATGTTTGAGCCAGATGAATTTTGACCACTTCTTGCACTATTGAATACCAAAAATGTGATGCCTGGATAGTTCTGGGATTAGTCAAGAAAACCGTAAAAATATTCTGGTTGATATCTTCAACAGACACAACAGCCCTGATAAAACTTTATACAGAGCATCAGGTATGCATCCTTACTGGCAGTGAGCTCACAACTATCCTAGAACCATATGCAGAGTTTGATGGAGGGAATGCAGCAGGCACGAAGGGTAGGTTGTTTACACCTGAAGAAAACGGTAGCACTAGCCTATGAAATGCAGTTTTTACAACACAATGTGGCAGTTCACCCATGAAGATTTCTTTGGAACTATTTGCTGGGAAAATCTTAAATCTAATACATTTTTACAACATTTTGTTGCTTAACTCAGTATATTATATTGCAATTTCAGTTCGAGATTCTATTCTTCCACAAAATATTTGTAACAAAGTTTTACTTGCAATTATGTATCTTGTTTCTGATTACATTAATACCTTCATTGACAGCATTTCAGCTATAATACTGACAAATAGCTTAAAAGAGTTTTTTTTTTGGGGGGGGGGGTTAGTGATGAAACCTGGATTACATTAATGATTAAGGTAAATTAAGATCCATCTAACATAGTAAGTGCCCCTTGTGAAATGTGAAATCTGTCAAGAGCGTAATTTTCAGTTTAACCCATTTTGTACTCATTTGATAATAATTCTGTGTATAATAGGCATTCTGACTCTTCATCAGTGTACAACATTGATATAAAGTGTACAATCTGGATTTTAATTACTCATTAGTTGCAAAATACTTACAGATTACTCTCACCCTGAAATTTGTGACACTATATTCTTGTAGGAGATCAAATTTTTCATGTAAACTAAAAGTTCAGCTGTTTTGCATATAAATTTTGAATGTCAGATCTTTTCATTATTTTCAATTCTTTGAACATACAAAATGCATTATTGAAACACCAACATGCATTCAGTAAAAGTATTAGTGAATATTTCATTTTATTGACAGGCATTAGCCATTGAGACGTTAGTTACTATTATGATTTTTTTTTTTGTATTAGTTGTAACATTAAAATTAAGTATGTTTAGTTTGACGTAGAAAGATGTTTAATATTTTATATATCTGAAAATGTGATCCAACTTTGTGAAAAATAAAATAAGTTGTAATGTATAAAGCTTAACTTTGCTTGATTTTGCTAAAACCAACCTTATTCATCAAGTGTAAAGTAGCAGTTATCATTATTTTTTATTAGAAAAATCAATATGTATATTTTCTCTGTCATGTAAATGGAATCAATGATATATTTCATATACATACTGTTGTAAATTACTTATTTATCCTTGTCAACTTTCCTTTAAGTCCACCAGCCTATTTTATGCAAGAACTGTAGAATCGTCCTACTGGTTATGGCATTATATTCTCAGTGGCATACATTAATGCTCGAGGGTGGTAGGATATAACTGTAAATGTATGAAAAAACAAATTCTTCTGACCTGGTCATCAGTGATTCTACCTATTATTGCAATTTATTGTTCAATAGAGAATCATGAAATAATAAAGAAAAATTAGTTTTGAATTATCAGTTGAAAGATTAATAAAATGTTTGAAATCCTAATCACACCAGTTTGAATCAGAATATTTATCAGACTTCGATTGCATTCAGGGTTGCAAGATTATAAGTTAGAATAATACATGTTAAAAAATTTCATCATTCATACATTTCCAACAGGTATACAAACACAAAATAATAAAATTTGTTAACTTTTATAAATAAGTCCAAATTATCGTTTGCTTCAAAAATGTTTGAGCAGGTGAAAAGAAAAAAACTAAAAGCATGTTTAATATTCTGTCACATATTTTGCTTTATGTAACACTCCTGATCAAAAGAAAAGATCATGGTTAGAAGGGGACCTTGTGTTCATGAATATTTGATTATGGCATATCACAAGGCAATTGAAGAAAAGTGTGGGAAACTTTGATCAATTGTATCAACAATTTTATTTTGCAGACAGCATTATCTTCCACTTCGCAGAAAAGTTGGTGAGTGTCCTTTTTTCACAGATGTGTTACGTTTTTGAATTGACTCTGGTGACAAGATTTTGAAAAATCATTTGGAATCAGGATCAAAAAAAACTTTGTACATATCGCATCGGATTCAAAATGAGTAGACAGAGATTTTTTTGTGATGTTCCGTAAAGCAAAGCAATTGAGAAGGTGGAGCTTGCTTCAGCTTTTTCAGTATTAACTGATGAGACTGCTGATATTAATGATACAAAGTAGTTTTCACAATCTGCATTGTGATCAAGATCATAAAAAGACCAATATTTTGTGAACATTTCCTGGGATATATGTAGCTACAAGAATTGAAAGCAAAAGCCATTTCAGAAAAAATTATTCACTTTCTAGAAGGTAATAATTTTGGATTAAATAAACTTGTTGGTTGAAGATACGACAACTTTGCTGCAATGGTTAGTCATGTAGGTGGTGTTAAGAAAATGAAGTATCCTAGAGCTCTATTTATTCACTGTGCAAACCAAATTTTGAATCTTTTGGTCAATGATGAATGATGTCAATTAAGTGAAAAATGCTGCTGAGGACAAAGGACATCATCATTTCTTTAGAGAGAGTATATTGCAGCAAAATAAAATTCCAAATATACCTCTCATCTGTCAGAAGAAAAGTAAAAGAGTATAAGAAAATTTTCTACAAACTTTACTACTATTGTAAGTGTTTTAGAAGTACTTTCACACAAGGCACCAAACTCAATAACGAAAACCAAAGCATATCAACCCTACATGGCTGAGACAACTCCAACATACATTGTGATATTACAAATATTAGTGATTGCTGCCTATTCCGCCAAACTGGAACTCATTCATGTGTAACCAATTACAAGTAAATAAAAATATAAAAACATGAATAAATTAATGGACGTGCTTCAATCTCATTGTTATAATACCATGAAGGAGATCGCTGTTCTTATTGATAAAGCTTGAAAAATTTGCAAAGAAGAGGATTTTGAATTTAAAGATCTTGAATAGTGACAAGGCAGAGCTATAGATAAAATCAACCCTCTGAAAATACAGAAGAACTCTTCAAAATATCTGTCTTAATCCCATACTTAGACTCCATCGTTTCTTCTCTGAGAATATCATTTTCTTCTACACATAAAAAAGCAGGTTTGTTTTTGCAGCTACACCCAGAAAATGTAATTGGACAAACCTTCATTTACAAACAAGGCATACACAATCTTTATGGATGTTTTCCACAGAATTTTATTGCCCAGCCTACGTGGTATAAGATGTTCAAGACAGATTAAATGTGTGATGCCACCTTAAATGAATCCTTTTTTGAATGCACAGATTTTATTGTTCAGGCTATTCCGTTTTACCCAGCGGTATGCGAGGCAATCAGGATTCGCCTAACTCTTCCAGCGTTAACATGCAGCGTTATGTCGGGTCAAGACGTGGAACAGGCCAACAATGGGAAACACAAGGCTAAACGGTCTGTGCATGCTCAGTGTTCATAGGAAAAGAGTAGAGGAGGACACTGAATTTCTTGACAAGGTGTTGAACAAATATCGACAACAACCTAGAAGCTTTAAGTTATTATTCAAACACTGAATTAAATAACAAAATTTTTATTTCTTAATCTTTTTCTGTGTATTTTCTCCAAAGCAGGGGGTACAAATGCAACAACTTGCACCCACCGCCCAGTTCCCATGTGTTATACAAGAACAAAATTTAGAACAGTGCAGTACATGCAGAATTATAATATAAGTAAAGCCACAAATAAGTTCACACAAACCTTTCCTTTCAGAAATCGATAAAATGCATCAGAATTTGTGCTTCGATCAGATTCATTTGGATATTTTTATTATTATTATTATTTTGTTACAACTTTTTACAGCCTAACATCTAGTATCTAAATTAGGCCATATTTACAATAACAATACGATTAAGTTGTTACATAGATTTCCGCTACCTAGCGAAATCAAGTGAGTTGTTTACAGTTAGAGTACTGTTGCAAGTATAGGCATTTTATTACAAAAACTTAAGTGCTTGACTACATATAGGTTAATTTTTAATAAAAGAAAAACTAATATTAGTAACATATCGCCTTAATTAACCCACCACCACTAGTTTATTACAAATTTTACTACGCTACTGCTAACTACAGAAAAAAGTCAGTTTTTTAGGATAGATCTTCAGCGGGATCCACTTCCTCCGGAATACCTTGAGGTATGGCCCATCAGATGGGATTTCTGGAATGACCAAGACCGTCCAGGGTCTTCAGAGGGGTCACCACCGGCATCCGGTGGCTGTGAATCCCAAATCCTATTTGGGTCAATATGGTGCTGAGGATGTGTATTACATCTCCATTGTTCTATCAAGTCACAGTTTATTTCCTCTTGTATAATTTATTTTATATCTTATGTAAGGAACTTAATTTAATAGCTGTCTCCTTTCCATTTTGCTGCCACATCATTTTAATTTTTCAAGTGAGAAAAATAAACAATAATAAAGAATAATAATAGTATCTTTTTTCCTCTTCATCATGGCATGCAACGCTTGGCAGTCAATGCCCGCGCCGCTTAGTAGGCATTATACCTTCCTGCTGATGTGGTAATGCTTTGTCAGGCTATCCGCCGCATACCATAAGCTGACTAAGACTTGAATGCAGCGAAATGTTAAGGAGAAAGAAGTCTTTAACTACGGTATCGTTTACTATTATGTTTCGTTGTATAACACGCACTTCAACAAAAGTCTTTAACTACAGTATCAATTACTATTATGTTTCGTTATATAACACGCCCTTCAACAAAACAAATAATCTCTCTCTTTTTTTTTCTCTCTCTCTCTCCTTTTTCCTACTCTACTACAAAATAAACTACTCTACTGTTAATTACGGATACTGTAATAATTGTCGGTCCAGTATTTGAGGAACGGCCTCCAACAGAAAATAGTGTCCTCCGGTAACACAGCGTCCAGCCCATCAGAAGGATCTTCTGGAATAGCCGGGTGCGTCGGTCTCCAGAGGGTGCTATCGTTCTTGTGTCTGTTTATGACATATCCTTTGATGTTCAGTGCCATGCTTAGAAGTTAATTTCTCCATTGTTGGTGCCTTCTCGAGCCTGCTAACTGCTCAAGGTATTTTGTTTTGTAGTGCATAGAAATCCTGTCTGCTATTTGACTCAGAATTTCGCAGTCAGCCCTGTTTTTAATGATACTTCGAACCTCTTTTCCAATTAGTTGTTCACATTCTATTTCCCTCGCTTCCGCAAGAAGAATGCATTCGAGAACCACATGTTCAGGTGTCGCTTCCGCTCCACACTCGCATAGACTCGATTCTTTGAGGCCCCTGCTGTGTAGCAAACTGTTATAAGGACCATGTCCGGTTATGAAGTGTATTAAGCCGGCGGAAGGATTTAGATGTTGCAGTTCCAACCGTTCTTTGACATCAGGAAGGATGCCGTAAGTTCTCCGACCTGTACTGCTAATATTCCATTGATGTTGCCAATCTTGTAGGAGGGCCGACATGACTTCCTTTTTGGCTGCCACCGGTCGACCTACTATTTCTTCAGCTGCTCTCTTATCACCGGACTTTAGCCAGTATATTGCACCGCGTTTTCTTACCATCATGTCTAGGGGCCAGACACCTAAAACCGTCGTCAAAGCATCTGTTGCGGTGGTGCTATATGCACCACTTAGTCTTAAAAGGACTCCCCTCTGGGCTCTTCTAAGCGTTGTTTTTGGCTTAACTTTCTTCAGATATTTCGCCCAGACACTCGCTCCATAGCTCACTATTGATGCCAGAATAGCGTCATGATAGAGCCTCATCACGTGGATGGGAAGATGAAATCGTCTTTGTCCAACGCTGATGAGTTTATGCATAACGACCTTCGCCCTGCTGGACACTTCTTCTATATGATCCATAAATGTTAGACGCTCATCGATGGTAATGCCGAGATATTTGCACTTGCTTGTCCTTTTTATGCTGTTTCCGTTAACCTTGATCGTTGGATTCCGCTGCAGATTTCCGCGCAGAATCATATACTGAGTCTTCTGGGGTGCGAGCTTAAGCTTGACCTCCGTGCACCATTTGTCAAGTTGCTCCAGGATGATATTGCTTCTCTGCTCAATTTCTCTTCTTGTTCCTCCCTGTATCAGCAGAAGCAGGTCATCAGCAAAGGCCACCAAGCCTAACAACCCTTCTAGTCCTTCCAGTCTACACAATACAGTTTCAAAACATATATCCCAAAATATCGGGCCACATACCGATCCCTGAGGACACCCTTTAGACAATTTTTTCTCAATGGTCATCCGTGGACATCTCAGTTTGGCATATCTGTTTCTACAGTAATCCCTAAATGAGTTGTATATATTGCTTGGACATTTTAATTCTCTGAGCCGAGCAAACAAACCTGGCCACCAGAGATTATCAAAAGCCCCTTTAATGTCCACGGATATTGCCAGTAAATAATCACTAGTGCATGTTCCAACCAGTTGCATTGCTCTGTTTATAGCAGTCCTCTGTCGATCTGCCTGCTCTGAATCCGTACTGGTTTACATTCATTCCTATTATATTCCTATGCGCTTGTAGGCGCCAGACAAGAATTTTCTCTTGAACTTTACCAAGTACGTTGAGCAGGCAAATAGGCCGATAGGACTTGGGCTGGGTCGGATCCTTGCCACCCCCTTTCTTTAAAATGATCACCTCGCTTTGTTTCCATGCATTAGGGATTCTTCCCTGCTGTAAACATTTATTAAACAGATTGCACAACGGTGGGGCTAACTGAACAACTAGAGCCTGGAGTACCTCTGCCGCTATTCCATCTGGCCCGGAGGCCTTGTTCTTCGGACATTGTATTTATCGCTTTTATCACTTCTTCTACGGTTATTTCATCTGCTATCACCTCTGTTGTATAGATACCCTCTGCTTTGGTACGTAACTCCTTTTGTTCGTTCGTTTCTGCATCTGTTTCATCGTCTGGCAAGAGTTCGTGTAGCAGTACTTCCGCCGTCGTGCCCCAGTCAGTGGTTCGTGTCCCGTCAGCCCTCTGCACTGTCGACAACATGGTTGGAGGCCGTATCTTACCAGCTGCTATCTTATAGGGGACACTCCAGGGGTCCGACCTAAGGTTTGTCTTAACATAGGCCTCCCAACTTTGCTGCTTTGTTTGTACCAGTAGCTCCCGGAAAGCACTTTTCCTCTCCCTGTACCGGTCGAGAAGGGCGGGCCTTTCAGTCGCAATCAAACAACGTTGGTATACTCTTCTTGCCTTGCGCATTTCCGCCCGTGCTTTTTGTAGCCGGTCAGCTCCACGGTTTGTCTCCCAACTTTGTAGGTCTTTTTATTGGAATCGCCACCTTCATTGCTGCTTGAATGGAATTTCTAATACCTCTTGCTATGGCATCGACATCGTCACTTTCCAGGAGACCTGACGGCAGACTAAACACTCTCCTTAATTTGCACCAGTCGGCGTTTTTTATGTTATAGCGCCACCTGCCACTTTCTACACCTTCTTTGGCATCGAGTCTATCTCTCGCCAATTCAAACTGTTATAACATTATGGTCACTACTCGTTAAGTTATCTTCAACCGTTCCAATTTTGCAGAATGTTCCCTACATCTGGCGAAGTGAGTGTAACATCAATGTTAGACTCTGCACCTGTCTCGTTTCTATACTGTGGGCGGATTATTGGGCTTATTCCTAATTTCCAAATTTAAATCAGCTTATCAGTTCTTCGAGCATAACTCTGGCTTTCGTCTCATATGCACTATGCCAAAGTTCAGACTTGGCATTTGCATCTGCTGTGATGATGAATTTGCGTTTTCCAAGACCCGTACATATCTCCCTTATCTTGTCGATATAAATTTCAGTCGGGTCTTTATGCTTGAAAGTATACATTGATTAACACCATGCTGCACCAATCGGTGCTAACTTCAGCACATACTGTGTGCTCATCGCAGTATTGCGTGATTTTAGTAACAGTAATTTGTTTGTTCAGGGATTATTAGTCCTGCCATAGGAGTATTTCCTTCTACTATTATTTGAGAAGTCACCGTCATATGTGGAATTTGCCCATTTTTGGTGTACGGTTCTTGGATACAAATTATGTCCCACTGTTCCTCAGCTGCTAGCCTCCTCACCTCTTGCAACACCAAGTTACTTCGCCTTGCATTTATTTGCGTTAATTTAATCTTATGATACATACTTAAGGGTGCCTTGTATGTATGTTGCAATGCGCCCAGTTTTGCTTAGGATCAAAAACGATCCTGCCATGTATCATTGTGAACTGTTTGAATATTTACCTCTGGGTAGAAGGTCTCTCCTCGCCTGTTAAAGACCTTCTTGATAAGGGCAAGGAGCTGAGCGGGATCTGTGGCTAAATTCTTAGACTTCAGCTGAATGCGGTCTACCGCCTCCACCTGGGGAAACGTGATGGTTTTTCCAGGCGGATGCAGCGTTCTGGTTAGATGCCGTAGTGCCATCGTGAGAATGTGTTCTTCTTCTAATCTTGTTAGTTTCAAATTTTCCTCAAAGTCTTGATACACATAACTAGGATCAATTTTTGTGCAATCACGGTTTTTGTATTCTTTAAATAGTACCTGCTGTCGTGTTTTTAGTGTCGTGCGTTCGGAAAGACATGGACTCCAACCTAACCCAGCTCTACCTACTTTAGATGATAACCGGTTTAGATTTGTGCTAACAGTAGGGCTCTGAATTGATTCTTGTACTAGGTCGCTAATCGCTATCCACTTGGATTCCAATGTCCTGTTTGTCTACTTTGAGATTCTTTCTCAACTTTTCTTGATAGCTTGCCGCTCGTGCCGCATCCCTTCTCTTTCTAGAAGGAGTTTTCCTTTTCTTTTGTTTCTCTCTAGATATCACTTCTTGTGTCTCGTTTGTTAGGTGCATGTTTTGTATTAAACCTTTTGATTCCATTACTAGTTTTGTTTTGTTACTC
This sequence comes from Vandiemenella viatica, assembly GCA_031002005.1. Taxonomy (NCBI): domain Eukaryota; kingdom Metazoa; phylum Arthropoda; class Insecta; order Orthoptera; family Morabidae; genus Vandiemenella; species Vandiemenella viatica. Next base: position 210,338,490 of record CM061920.1, read on the forward strand.
ATACTCTGTTCCATTTACTACTCTTTGCAGAAGAAGCTGATAGGTCATGCATTCCTTTCCTTTTTTCTTGCACACCATTCCATGCCTTGTACAGGGGATGCAGATTGGTGGTTGAGATTTCTTTTTACATTCGTCTTTCTTGTGTCCTGTTTCCCCACAGTGACTGCAGCAGAGGCTAGGCTGTTGGCAATGTTTGCTAATGTGTCCTAGGTCATTGCACTTTTGACAGTTGGGCACCATCAGGTAGTCCTTGGCTGTAACTGCAGAAAATTCCAGATATAATTTACTGTTTTTTAAGATTTCGTTTCCGATTGTAGAACTGACTTCCACGACGTAGTGGACTGTTGCCTTGCTCCTAGGCACAGTATTATCATTCTTCAATTATTTTTCCATCAAAATTTTGTCTATATGCCGTTACCACTAGATTTTCTTCTTCAATTGAAGTAGGAACATCGTATAAAATCATTTTCGTGGGAGTTCACAATTCAATTCTTTGGTTAATTCTTTATTAGCCAAAACCTTCTTAGCTTCCTGATTTGAACCTGTTTCAATTATCACATTTGTATTCGTGGTCTTTATCCTGTTAATCTTTATTTTATCCTTTCCTGGCTTCAAGATTCGGGTGACTTCTTCTGCCACCTGCTTGGGGCTATCCCCTTTATCCGAGGATACAAATACTGCGCAAGCAGCTGACGGTTGCACTGCCCTCTTTGCTTGTTGTTTTGCGCCAGTAGAGGCCATGATTGCATAGCTTGGTCTGTTTGTCTCATTTCCTTCTTTTCTCAATCTCTCATTTTCGGTCTCTAGCTGGACTAGCCTGCCCTCTATGTACGATGCTGCTATAGCCCATGATGCCAATTTGTCCTTAATTTCTCGCAGCCTTTGTTTCGTCAGTTTCTGGCCTTGTTGCTCATTCAAGTACGTGGCTGTGTGATCATACCTCACACCAAATGTTTTCGGTGTAATAGAATTCATAGATTCTGTGCCATTTCCCCCATTAGGTTCCTGCATTGCGATTAAGAGGGAATCGTTTATCACGCCGCAGGAATGGGTTTAACAGAGAGAGTAACCCATTCTGCTAGACAAATAAATGCAGCCCAATTCACGGCACAACACTTTACAACATTACACAGCTATTGCTTACAATCCCTTTACTGAAGCTCCTGAAGAAACAGCTGCAGATTCATCCGCACTTGTAAATCCCAAGTTTCACTCACACACTCGACCACACGGAATAATTCCTATTCCCTTCGACACCATATACTTGTACCTCCTCAAGCACACGAGTCAACAAATAAAACTGGCTTCTACACCACTGTTTCCACTGCTTGAACAGAGCGCACCGCTGGACACGTCCACTCGCCACGAGCTCCAACTGCACATTTGGATAGGAAACACTTTGAGTTGGTATTGTTTCGAAGAGGCAAAAATTGGAACAATGACCTTAAGTCTGATTCAGTGTGCTGGGAGTCTGGCTGCACATAATTGTTGATGTTGCTGTCATTATAAAAAATGTTTATTGAAGTTTATTCAATCCCATTCTCTACAGTTTCAAACAAAATGCTGCATGGTTTTACTTTGACTGTAAAATTAAAAATTCAATTTTTCAAAAAATTTCTTCATAGAGTTGTTTGTAAACAAAGAAGAAGTAAAGTTTTTAAGTTACTTGCACACGCGATTTGAACTTTATATTCACAGTGAACATGTCACCATTAAAAAAATAATAAAAGAATCTTTTAGCTCCATCTCTGATTGTCTGACTCATGGATGAAGGAAATATATGGAGGAGAAGTGACGTTAAATCTGTGAAGCAGGCTCTAAACTCTCGCGCATGCGCAGTGGCGTCAGCGGCGATATTGCGATCCCAAACAAATGTGATGTTCACATTGTGTTAGATGCTGTGATTATTTCATTTTTTAATGTGTATAAGTGTTTTATAATGCCATCTTGTGTTGCATACGGTTACACAAATAGGCAAGAGAGGAAAGAATATCATTTCATAAGTAAGTTGAATTCTAACTATCGTTGTTGAAGTGGGTGGTAGGAATTGCAAACATCGGTGTCTGTCTATAAATATTTAGTCATAACTCTCAATGGGATGACTTTGTTCTCAAATTTTTGTTGGTGTAGTGTAGAAAATGAGCATACCTTGCTATTTTGCACATAATAGACTAGCATTACTTTTAACGAGTGTTGAAAATAAGACTTAAAGGAATGTGTTTTACATTGCGAATCAGTGAATTTAGTATTACGCTTTCTTTCGTCACGTTGCAGTTTATACTGACAGTGTATGATGAAATTAAATGTGGTAAATTATGCTAAGCAATCTAGGAATCGTGTTGAAGCAAACGATGTTGTTACCGCAAATACAGTTTGCGATTCAAATCCGCGTGTGTGGGTATGTCTACATAGTTTGATTCTGTAGCGGAAATTTAATGGAGATTGTGGTTAGGTCTAAATGCAGTCTGTACCAGAATGGTTTTGTTGTTCCATAAGGGACAAAGAATTAATCTGTTACTGTTAGTAATTTCATGAGAACCAAGTTAATGTCAAAACGTGTATCGCGATGGAAACTACTTCCACTTCCAGCTATTCCCAATTAAGCTTACGATGTATGGTAACAAAGTAACTATTTTTTATTCTGGTCTAGGCCGCATTTCAATCTAACCACAAGTAGTAGTAAAAAAACTGAAATATCCATTCTGCATGTCCACCATGTAATTCATTGTGGCTTTGGCAGAATTAATTTTAGTCCAGGCCGCATATCAACCCAATCCCAGTATATCCCGAAAACTAAGCAAGATATCGAAAAATTTTATTCTTTATTTTCGATTTGTCTCGTCGTGTTACATAATAATCGATACTAAATTTGACTTTTGCGAAATTTTTCTTCTGTATTTCAACTCAAGACACCTCACTTTTGATACAATATATCTCGAGAACTAGGCGAGATATCGAAAATTTTTATTCTTTATTTTTTAATTTGTCTTGTCTTTTTAAATTAGAATCCGTCATCAAATTTGACTTTGACCAATTTTTTCTTCTGAATTTCAACGTAAAACATTTCACGTTTGAGACAGAATATCTCGAAAACTAAGCAGGATATCAAAAAATTTTATTCTTCATTTTTTATTTGTCTCATCGAGTTACATAATAATCCATCACCAGGTGGCGGCGTTGCGTTTATCCTAGAGTCCCGTTGAGGTTTTTGTACATATTCCCCGTGTCTGTATGTGAGTGGCCTAGCCCCCCACTCCTCCTCCACCCGGCTTCACTTCAATGCATGGTGAAGGTCTCTTGCGTCGTCTCCACATATTTCCTTCCTCCATGGTCTGACTAGGCATTTTCTTAGCCTATTGCCTCTGGTAATGCAGACTAAGGGCGTTTTCACATACGCCTACAAAGTCAGAGCCGGTGGCAGCTCTGGCACCATGTACAATGTAATCAAATTAGATCATTCACATGTAGTCCAGTCTGTCAGATTCGGTAGTCCAGCACTGGCAAATGCAGCCAGCATTGAACTCAACAATTAGATGCTGGCTCTTTCCTTATACACCTTTTTCTAATCTGAGTCTTAATAGTTTTGCTCATAATGTTGTAAAAATGAGTAAATATGCAGCCAACATTGTAAAATTAATTTAACAGCTGGAGAGCAAACTGTGTAGGATAGAACTGCTGATTGTTCCAGAGACAGAACAGGAAAGCTGCACACTTCTAAACTAAAAATTGTTAGAAATCAGAGTATAAGCTCAGCTTACTTCAGAATTTGGCATGGAAGCAGTTGTATACATTTTGGTTGATTTTAATGTGAAAAAAAAAAGAACTACTGAAATTGGAAGAGTTATACATTTATTATTAGTAAAAAGGCTTGAAATTTAAGTATGTTGCTATAATGTTTGATAATAAACTCAACTCGACATGACACATTGAACAAGTGACAGGAAAAAATCCTTCAATTACTTGGGAGAGTGATGAAAGGATCTACCAGAGAAGTTAAGGAATTGGGTTATAAAGTTTGGTCAGGCCATTTCCTGAATATGGTTGTGTAGTCTGGGACCCACATTTTGGGTATAGATACAGGAGTTGGAAGGTGTGAAGGAGAGCAGCTAGATTTCTTTGCGGAAATTATCCTTGGACCCACTCAGTAGTAACTGAAGTGATAAAGGAGCTGGATTGGGAGTCATTGGAAGACAAGAGAAGGGTGAAAAATAGCACTAGGAAGGTACGAGGCACATGTTGCTGATGGGTCTTGGTAGTATATTGGTTGAAGAATTACGAGCAGTGTGGTGGACTGGCGATCTTTTTTTCCTTCACCCTGCCACTTCCCTAAAGGAACATATAAACTGTGTGTAAGACTCTTCTGTCATGTGAGAGGTAGTACTTGCAAATGACACTCACCAGTAAGTATATTTACATATGTACACTTTATTCACATCAAGTTATGTACAACATTAACCTTCTTAGTTCCCGTTAACTCACCCATAGGCATTGACCTCAGTACTTGCTTCTGCTAATTAATTTTAAATGGCTTTCTCCTACCTGTGATAGTGACTGCTGTTGGTGTAGACTTCTGGCTGCCTCTCTTGTAGATTGCGGCCTGCCTCTAAGTCCAGCCTCATCTAGCTCCATCGCTGTCGCCGACGATCTCTACTGTCAGAGAGAGAGTCCCGGCCCGACTACGCTCTTCCCAAAATCGTCCCCTCTCTCCTCGTGCCCATAGGTTTTGTTAACCACTCCCCTCCATAGTACCGGCAGTGGAGAGGACCTCCAGCCAACAGTGATGATTGCTTCCCTACCATCATCTTCCTAGTGCCATCATATTCCAGCGTAATTCTGCTTACATTTTGACCTGCTTTACTGTCGTTGCTATCTGTGAAACCACATTCCATTGCCTGTAACTGTTTTGATTCTCTGTTGTAACTGCCCTGGTTCTGGCTGCCACTGTATGTAATCAACTCTTGTCCAGCTTTAGTAACATTAGCCAAAAAGTCCCTAGAGAGCCACTACAGCAGTGCACAGAAGATAAAAGATGACTATGGGTACAAGCTGGCACTCGATTTTTTGTGTACCAGTGTGGGAAATTTTTCTTTTATGGGTAAGGGTGTCAGGAATTAGAATAAGTAATAAGGAAAGTAATGAATAATTTACCAAAAATATTGCAAATGTAGATGGGGTAGGAATTCAACACTGAAAGTGCCAGTAGATAAAGAAAAGTTTAATGAGATTATTAGGAAAATTGCTGCCAAAACAAGTGATCCATCACAATTAAAATTCAGTTCAGTTTATACATTATACACTGGCGGAAATGAAAATCCTAGCACCCAAATGCAATTGAGATTAATTAATTAAATTTGGCCCTAAGTATCCCCACACGAAGACTATTAAATGATTAAAAATCGAATGCTTTACATGTACTAGTATGAGAATTAGGAGGCTATTTATTACGCAAAATTGCTGTTCTTTAGCATATAAATGATGAACAGTGTGGTGTAAAATTACACTATTTTTTTTCTATAAGTTCCTGTTGACCAAGTATGCCAAGGCGAAGAGTGAATACCCTCTACACCCAAATGTCTAACTGTGAGTGAGGTCGGAGAGTTGGCGTGTTCGAAATGGTGCATCATATCGTGAAATCTCCTGAAGAAATGGCCGTAGTGCAATTTCAGTATACAGTTTTGTTAAACAGTGGATGAAAGAAAGCTCTAGTACTCCTAGAGCAGGCACATGTCCATACAGGACAATAGCACGTGTAGACCACCAAATAGTGTGGGTGGCAGTTGCTGGCAGACGGGTGACTGCAGGCCAGGAGTGGTTACAGAGAGTCCCTCCCTCCCCACCTCCCTACTCCTCAGACGATTGTAAACCAATTACTTGAAGCTTTGTTAAACTCTCTGACCCCTATGAAGTGTGTTGCATTAACCTGATTTCATTGCCAGCATCATCCAACCTACTTAAATGTACAACGCAAATGGACAAGTGAATGGTGTACATTTGTCACCGAGCATGGTGGGTGAGTAGTTAACATTCTGGCCTCGCATTCGGGAGGACGCCGGTTCGAATACCCATCCGAGAATCCAGATTTGTGTTTTCCATGATTTCCCCAAATCACACCACGCGAATGCTGGGATGCTTCCTTTAAAAGGCCATGGACGAATTCCTTCCCATTTCTTGTCCCCAGTCCCATGCCATGTCGAATGACCTCATCGTCGACGAGGCGTGAAGCCATAAGTAAATTAAAAAAATCAATTCTGTCTGTGGCAAATTAGTAATTGAGAATATGTTCGCAGGCATAGTGGACAAACGGCTTATCCTGCTGTGATTTCAGAATGTCACACAGGTACAGCCTCTAGTGTCATGGTTTGACGGCAATCAGTTTTGCCAGCAGGTCTAAGTTGGTTGTTGTTGAAAGCACGATGACAGCCCACCTCTATGGGATTGGGGTGCTGCACCATATTGTGATACCGTTTATGTCCACCAACCAAATCGCATCTTCCAACAGGATGATGCCAGTCCTCATACTGCGGCCACAACAACACAAGCCTTTCAAAGGGGTTACACGATCACAATTTGAACTGCATGATCCTTGTTTGTACCCAATAGAGCACGTATGGTGCTAATGATCATATCATCGACGCGCCGGAAAATGCCACAGCCAGCATGTCTGGGATACCAGGGATAGACACATTAAATCACATGGTCATCCAGCACAAACTATGAAACAACTTTATGCATAAGACATGTAGGCGTAAAGAGACATACCCCAAGAAGACATCCTTATACTTATTGATTTAATGCCGGCAAGGATTCACGAATATATTGGTGTTCAAGGGGGGGCGCACTTCTTACCGACGACTGTATCTAAAGGTAATAAACTTATCCTGATACATTTCTATTTGTTATCATTTTCTCTGGGTATGACACTGCATATACCTGCAGTTTCCAAAAATACCACCATTCCGGTCTGGGTGTTAGATTTTAATTTTCGCCAGTGTATTGGTTCAGTTTACATGAAAAGGTCGCTACAGTACTGAAAAATAAACTCTCAATTCATTGCAATTCTTACTGTCTGAATTTTACTGGTAAATTTCGTATCGTTTGAGTTACATACATTTCATACAGGGGCATGACTCTGTGGGTGCTTGCAGCACCCATGAAAGGTCCAGAGCACTCTTAAACGTAGACATCAACAACATTCAGTAATCGACTCTGAGCAGTGCTTTATTACCAACATTACGTGGCACCACATTCCGAGATTGTGCTTCCTTACGATGCGAGCGTGCCCAAGGACAATATAAAAACTACGTTAGGTCATACTTAGCAACATTTAGTGTGTGATAAGTAGGTATAGGTGAGATTTGTGATGTTCATTCACAGAAGCATGCAACTCGTCCCGCACGCAAGCTCTGTCCCGCACGCAAGCTCTATCCCACCCTACGTCATGCCCCCCCCTCCGCCATGGCTCAATCATCAGTCGAGAAAATAAATAAAGTATTTCCTTTGAGAGGGCACCATCCATATTATTATCGTGTTTAGTTTGGATACTTATTAGTTTCGTTGGATGAAACCATAAGGAGCCCAAAACTGAAAAAAAAACACTAATTGCTCTTTTCGGCTAAGTACAGCTCTACAAATCCAACCGGAAAATTTTATATCTGCATTTTCAGCTGAAGAGAAGAAAACGCGCAATTTTCAAAATAAGCGGCAGTCAATTTTTCCATCGCTGTTATATGATGCAGCTATAGACAAAGGATTTGTCAAGACTGTAAAGAAACCATTTCTAGTAGCATTTCTGTGCTGAAAATACCATGATGGTGATCCATTAGGGCATAAACTCAAACTGGTTTTTCATCATGGAATAAAGCTTTAAATAGTTTTAAAAATATGAAAAGTCTAACATTCACTGTTTTTGTGTATTGAATAAAGCCAATTCAGAACGTGGAGTCAATGAACACTGCATGTTATCAAAAAGTAAACTTGAAGATATAGAGACAGCTAGAACCACCCTCTTAAAAATGTTTTCAACTCTTCGTTCTTAAATAATTAGATGTGTAACTATAAGCGACTACGAGGACGAACATTCATAATGCATTCGATTGCCGAAGCTGCGATCACAGGATATTTCCGGGTTAAACCTGTGGATCTATCGCAGGTGATAGTTGGTTGTCACAAGAAATCACAAAAGAAATGTAAACAATTTTGAGTGACAAAATACTTCTAAAATAATCAAAGCAGCACAAAATGCATTCTATTAACTGATTTGTGATTGATGAAACTAGATATATTTTCCAATAATGAACAAGTTACATTCTGCTTTCCTTATGTGAACTCAAAGCTTAATATACATGAAGATTTTATTGGCGTTTATAAAATGGTATCAACAACATCTGAAATTTTTTTTGAATCTTTCAGTGACGTACTAAGAAGATTCAATATCAATATGTGTAAGGGTCTGTGTACAGATGTCGCTGCTAATGTTAGTGGAGCGCATCATGGCCTTCAATCGCGGGTTGCTCCATGGTTAAAGCTATCGAAGCAAGGAAAATTTGAGTGCAATACATCACACACTTGTTAAACCTGGTTCTTCAATACACAATGAAAGAAGTACCCGCAGTAAGAGAATTTTTAGTATTAACGAGAGAGCTTATTGTCTTCATAGGTGGTCCCCCAAAACAAAAAGCCTGTTTTGAGTAACGACAGGCAAATGGGCGATGCTCAAAACCTTTCTCCATGGTCGTTATGCACAACAAGATGGTGTTGTCATATATGGGCTTGAAAACTGAAAGCTGGTCTAAACAGTTATAATGTACTACTTTTTCTTTATTTTTTTTTTGACGACAGAAATCGGAAAGATCGTGCGAACCAGAAAGCAAAATTACTTTTAAAAGTTTTTTTCAGTCTTTTGAATATCTTTTTATTTGTGGTGGCACACAGGATTCAAGTATTGCAATATGTTAAAGCAGGTCAATTCCAACAGCAAAGAGAAACAAATTCAGAGATTGGAATGTGGCGATGCAGAAGCCAAAGCCCAGAAAAGCAGGTCAGGAGTCAGTAAGAATACGCTGGAACAAGACGTCATTTGTAAAAGGATGGGAGAGTCGTGGAGGCCGCGATTGGTGGAAAAGCATCCCTACCAGTGGAGCATGGTGGGAGACTGGAGAGAAAAACTGGGGTGCATGAAGGAGAGAGCCAAGTTGGTTGATCAGATGACAGGTGGCTCGAGGCTCTTGTTTTAGGTAGTGGAGGAGCTAGGCCATGAAATTTTCGAGGCAAACAATAGCCGTCAACATTAGCAGCAACAGTGATGGAAGCAGCTAGAAGGATCATCTTTAAACCCAACAGGTGGGACGAAGCCATTTGGAAACATGTAATGAGGATATCAGGCATTAGCAGCAATTTATTTATATATCTTATGGCCATGACACATAATCAATAATACAATATAACATTAAATTAAAATTAAAAATCAACATGGTGCAGCTACTGTAGAGCTTCATTTGAAATATTAATAAAGTCTATCGGTGATACCCTGAAGGTGTGGCAGCAAAGGTCACGTGACAGATGGTTTGTTTTTCCCCACCACAGTCACAATTCGGTGAATCTCTCATTCCCCATGCGTTCAGAGCTGAAGCAGATCTGCCATGTCCAGACCAAACTCTGGTAAGAGCTGCCCAGGTCTTGCGAGAAAGGTCGAGTCCTTTTAGTGCCTGTTTGGTGGGGCTGAGGCTTTCCGCTCCAATTTCCATGCTTCTCTCCCATTAAAATTATCATATATAATCTCTTTTGCAGTTTTTGTGCTTGGAATTCTTGATTTAAGTTTCTGAAATTGATTTTCCATGTCGTCGTAGATGGGCAGATCCAGGTTATGACAGATCTTATTACATTGGGCAATAAGGCGATTGCGTCGTCTTGTTGTAGGTGGTCTGATGTTACACAACTATACAGCAGAATATTCAGATGCTAGATCGAATTAAAAGAATTATAGAAGTTTTGAGTTTAGAGCATTTGGCGGAATCAGAAAAGCAAGCGGTAAGGGAGTTGTCTGCAGCTTATCATGATGTCTTCAATTCTGATGGATATATTGATAAAACCCGTAGTAGTGGGGAAGGTAATTAACGAGCATCAATATAGAATACCCGAGAGTCAGATGCGGGATCTGAAAAAAGAAATTGAATGCCTGCTACAGGAAGATATAATAGAAGAAAATAGAAGCGCGTGGAACTCACCTCTGTTACTAATCCCAAAGAAGCAAGAAGGTCCAGATGGGCAGCGAAGATACCGAATTGTTATAGACTATCAGAAGTTAAACGAGATGACAATTAATAGTACATTTCCTCTGCCATTATTAGTAGATATATTGGAGCGCTTAGGGAATGCGATATAATTTTCGGCGCCAGACTTAGCCAAGTGCTATCACCAGATTAAGGTGGCAGAAGCAGACCAGGAAATGACTGCGTTTGTCCATTTTCATTTCAGCCATTTCCCAATGGGGTTAACGGACGCGCCATCTTCCTTTCAGTGCATGATGAAGTATTGTACTTTAAATTCTTTCAGTGTTTTTGGTAAATTATTCGTCACTACTCTTGGCAGTTTATTCTAATCCCTTATGCACTTTCCTATGAAATAAAATTTTGCCACACCCTTATGCCTGAAACCAAGTGGCAGATTGTGGTCATTCTAATCTTTACCCTTCCAAGCACCTCTCTTAATTTTCCCACCAATATCATTCCATGATTCATCACCAATATGGGCCTTGTACTCTCCCATGACTCTATTCACCCTCCTTCTATCCTCCAATAAATCCCACTCCAGCTCCTTTATCATATTAGTTACTGATTGTGTTTTGAGGTAATTTCCAAAGGCAAATCTGTCAGCCCTTTCTGCACCCCCTCCAACTCCTGTATTTGATACCCAAAATGTGGATCCCATGCTACACCACCATAATTCAGCAGCGGTCTGACCAATGTTTTGTACCCAAATTCTCTCACTTCTCTATTGCACCCCCTCATCACTCTTTCCAGCAGTTGAAGGGTTTTTAACCCTTTCCCTACTACCTATCCAATTTTTTCTGCCCAGTTAAGTCTGCTATCAAAGGTTATGCCCAGGTATTACATTTCGAGTTTTCAATAAATAGCTCCTTCCCCACTTTATAGTCATAATCAACCTTTAGCTTCTTATCTGTGTACCTAATAAGCTGACTCTTCTTAGCATTTATCTTCATCCCATGTTGCCTCCCCCTGTTAGTTATCCTACCTAGATCACCATGCAACTGTTCACAGTCTTCTATTGTTTTGATTCTTTTATATGACATTATGTCGTCTCCAAACAATCTAACTTCTGACAGAAAACCATTAACACAACCATTCATTAGAATAATGAATAGCAATGGTCCCAATACACTACCCTGTGTAACTCCCATAATATTAACTTCTACTTCTTTTGATGCTACATTCCTACCCTAAATTTTTGCTTTCTACCATTTAGGAATACTTCTCCCCAGAAAATCACCCATTTATCAACTACAATAGTTTTTACCTTATTTAGCCCCATTTTATAACTTACTCTGTCAAAGGCCTTTGAAATAAGCCATGTTACACTATGAACTTGACCTTCCCTATCCATTTCATCAGAATTATCTTGCATATAGCCCTCGAACTGAGATTTGGCGAATATCCTTATCTAAATTCATACAGCTGACTTGAAAACCACTTACGTTCCTCGCAGACACATCTGATATGGTTGCATATAAATCTCTCCATTAATTTACCTACCACTGATATCAAGCTTATTGGCCTATAGTTTTTGGCCCTATTTGTCACCATTCCTTTATGGACCAGTACTAGTATCGCGAACATCCAGCCATATGGTAAACAACAAGTATCCTGACTTAATTTAGATAATGTTTCAAGATAAGGTAGAATTTCCCATCCTACTATCTTTAAGACGTCCATAGTAATATTATCCACATCGGCCCCTTCACGCTTTTTTAGATTCCTTTTTCCTTCATGATATCTTCATATTTAATTTCAAACATTCTAATCTGCTCACTTCAAACTGTGCTGATGAGCTCTTTTTTTCCGATATAACCCCTAACGTTTCTGAATTATTGTTCCTAATGGTCTCAATGAACCAGTTACTTAATAACTCTGCCTTTTTTAAATCCTCAGGTACTTCTTCCCTATACTTATCTACAATTATCTTAACACCCTCTCTTCCCCTCAGTTTCCTGATATAGCTATAGAAATTTCTAGATGCATCAGTCAGATGTCCCCCTGCATCAATAATATTCTTCATAAACCCATCTTTGGCCAGTTTTTTGACATTATTAATTCCTTGGTTAGTTGTTTCTTAACTCTGTTGTGTTCTCATCTCACCAAACTCCTTAACCTCTTCACCTACCTGTTATAGTATGTAGGTTCTGTACTCCTTTTTATTTTCTGTTTTGGAATAAACATTTCTTCACCCTCTTTTATTATTTCCTTGAATTCTTCCCAATTCGTTTCCACTGTACTTGTGCCATTCTTCATTTGATAAAATTAACCATGAAATATCTTTGCAGTTCCAAAATTTGTCCCCCTTCAATTCTGTAAACCGGTTTACTGAATCCTCTTATATCAATCAGAACTGCATTGTGATGTCTTATTCCTTCAGTTACTTGGCACCCAACAAGGTTATCATCAGGCTTTATTAGGAAAATATCCAAAATGTTTGGTCCCCTCGTTTTTTTGCTCTACCACCTGTGTAAAACCTCTTTCCCTTACTAATTAAACTAAGGAAAAAGGAAACTGCGTTAGGCAATATAAATTGCAAGGAAAGGAAAAATGACTCATCACTCACCAAAGATGATGGCAGCGATGCGAGAAGAACATATATCACAAACACACAAATATACACATTATTTCGGTTAGTAAACCCTATTCATGTTGGAGAAAATGAGTCATGAGGCTCAGGAGGTGTGCACACGTTGAAGGTTGCTACATGACTGGGTGGATTATCAATATGGTGGTGGGACTGAGATTTTGTATATAAATATGTAAATCACAGAAGGTGGTAGAAATAATAATAGAACTACATTTTGTTAGTCGCCTCTCAGGGGCACTAATTCTAACAATCCTCATATCTTACGACCAATATCATTTCTCACACACTTGTCACCCTTATTGTGACTGCTACAGAGACCGTGTTACCAACTGCTAACATAAAATCTTATACTACCAACTTAAATTATTCAGTAGCTAAATTACAATCTACTCCCCATGGAAACCTCATTTTACAGAACATTAAATACACGAAATACAGAGATATAATGATATATGTATCATTGTAAATCCAATGATCCACACTATCCAAACTTTTTGAAAATGTGTGCATAGTGTCTAGCAGGGTTTGATGTATTACTAAGGTATGAGGTATGCTACCTGTTCACCCTAAAAGCACACTGAACTGCACACTAATTCGATGTTCACATTATCCAAACTCTAATAATGTTGGTGCCAGTACTATTGATCTGTTGAAGTCAAACTAAAATCAGTTACAATATTACCCATATTAAGGAATGTGTACCAACTTATCTCCCTTTCGGATGATTAATTCTGGATGTGCCAATTTTGATGACAGTGAGTATTTGTTTTGTTTTAGACCCAGCTTCAGTTGCATAATTATGATTAACACCTATTTGTGGAATCCTTTTTTTCTACATTATATTATTGTGGCATTGTAAAATTCAGTTCCCTTTCTAGTCATAACCTCAAAATAATTAAAGTAATAAGGCTCTGACTGAATCAACAGCTGAAGTTATTTTTGCCTTCTAATATTTATGCTCTTAAGAGTAATTATAAACAGTTTTCTACTTTGTGGTTAATGTTATGGAGAAAAAGCTCAGCAATTTATGGATACTATTCCATGTTTAAATGCAATACATAGAGAAGAACCAGAGAATCATATTTTGATCCTATGTAAATTGCTTCGTATAATATCATTAATGAATTAGGAGAAACTTCTTAATGATTTGCATGACTTCCATGTTCTTGTGCCTTCTGCAACATACATAAAATTTAACATTCAAACATCATAGTGTAAGATTGATTTATTGTACATATGCAAATCTTACTAAAATTGACAAGTCTTCTTCTTTTGTCATATATTTATTGACTGACTTACTGATCACACAATCTTTTTTGAATGAAATTGAAACATTATTTAGAGAACTCAAATCATAAATTATGACTTCTTGGTATTCTGAGGCAAGAGTTTACTAGTTTTTATGTCTTCTTCAACTTTTTTCCACACTATCACACCTCCTGAAAAATTCTTCATCAGTTGTTCACTCAAAAGATCCCACCTTCCCTGAGACGGCACTGTCATTTTTACTCTTTAGTTTTAACACATAGATCATAGCTCTGCACTGCTAAAGAAAATTACTGTCAGTAAGGACCACAAATGTATGATCTCCTTCACAACTAGAGGTATGATCTTATAGCAGTTATATCCTGAATGTAGTTTTTTGTGTTTGTCCTAATCTTTTAGGCAAATTCACTCAATTTTAATTCAAAAGTTTACTTTTCATGGACAGAACACCAGATATAAATTGTCACAAAGCCACAAATTCTTTATGTTTTCTTGAGGTCATTAGAGGCAGGAAAGGACAAGTGGCAAATAATAGAAAAGAATTTGGCCATGGCATTTTGAAGGAACCATTCTGGCATTTGCCTGGAATGATTTCAGTAAAACATGGAAAACAAAAATCTGAATGTTCAGGCAGGGATCTGAACTAGCATTCTCCCAAATGGGGGGCCAGAGTGTTACTGTTTACTCACGCTTGTTGTCACAAGTGGGTACACACAGTTTCCACACATTAGTGTAGATCATCTGTAATGACCTTAAAGGTTTGGTGGATATTAAATTACAGTGTAATTAAAAGGACAATAGGTATTAAACACAAGCTGAGAATTCCCAGAATATTTTTATTTAAAGGAAGTGTGTCTGATATTGTGTCATATAGGATAACTCTGTGCAGTGTAAAAGTGCCCGGCTTATTGTAATTCCCACTTAAACCACTGTCTATCCTAGCAGTTGATACAATCATAACATCATGTTTAGATTTTTGGAAAGTGACTTTTAGCTATTATTTTCTCTTCGTCCACTTTCTGCTGCTACCCTGTTTTAAAAAAATAGGCAAATACTGAAATTTCCCCATGTTTCTGCTCGATAAACATATTTTCACAAACACTGCAATAAATACAGTGTATACTTAATTAATGACATTTTTGTCTGGAATTGGCCAATGTAAGACGTAAAAAGGTCCAGTTTTATTTCTGTTTTTTTTTTTTTTTTTTTTTTTTGCTGAAGCTGTTATTGTGTATTCAGTAGCCTGCTGTAATTCCATTTTCTTATTTTTTCTGTTTTTAGGTGTAACAGTGGTCCATTGATCCTCACAATTAGTATAACTCATGTGCTAGTAAATTTGAAGTGGGCCACCACATAGTGTCGAGTTGGAAGCCAACAATTATGAGGATATTAAGAAAGTATTGCACCAAAATCTATTTCTCCAAAAGTATGGGAAATACAACTTTGCAACTCAGGGAGTGCTTTGCTACATTATTCAGGTACACTGACTACTTTTAAAAGAAGTCTCCTTTAATTCCTTGGTTTTGAGCCAGAGTTCCAGAAGAGTGTGTAAACCCCGTCGTTACCATGCCGATTTTTGATTACAAAACCACTTCTTCATAGCATGAAGAACATCGTCCTGAGATTCAAAGTGTATCCCACAGAGAGAATTTTTCAAAGGCCCAAACATGAGAAAGTCTAGTCAGGGCTATAGGGTGGGTACGGCAAGACAGTGAAACCAACTTTTGCAATCGCTTCACCAATTCAGAGACTTGAGTGGGGTCTTGAATTGTCATGCTGAAGCAGCATGTCATATATATTCTTTTCAGGCTGAACACATTTGAAGTGCTTTTTAGATGTTGCAGTGTAGCAACATAGGTTTCTCATTTATTGGTGGATCCTTGATCCATCACATCCAACAAAATGACACATTGCATATCCCAAAACACAGAGATCATGGTTTTTCCTGCCGATTGAACTGATTTGACTTTTGCTGTCAACGCAACAGTATATGGTGCCATTCCAGAGACTGTCACTTCGTTTTGGGCTCCAATTGATGAACTCACATTTCATCGATGGTGAATATATGGGATAAAATTCATAGCATTGCAATCGTTCAGATGAAATATATTTCCTTGCTTCATTTTGGTCAAACCTGAGCTCTTTGGAGATCCATTTTGGACACACCTGGGAGTATCAAAGTTTGTGGAAGTGTGGTATCCACTACCAACACTGATGGACAATTCTTCACCCAACTGTTGAACAGAAATGTGTCAATTCTGTTGAATCAGTTTGTCAGCATGCTGTGCCAGCACTAGAGTCACAGCTGTGGTGACATGACCAGTTCATAGGAAATCAGTGAAATCAGAGTTTACTCGTTGAAACCATCGACCAATAGTGCTTCAGTCAACAGCAACAGTTATGAACACATTACACAACCACTGATGAATTTTCTTTCTCGGCAATGAGAAACTCGATCACAGCATGCTGCTGGTAACATGAATCTCTAAAAACCAGCACCTTCAATAATGCCTACTGCACTCCCACCTGGTCGGGGACCTTGCAACCTCCCACAACAAAGGTGGAAGGTAGCATAGCATAGCATTGTTGGTGTCATAGAAATAAATTTTGGTGCAAAACTTTTTGAATGCAACTAGTACAAAACACGAGCGAGGCTTCAATACACAGCCTTCTTGACTTAGCTTTTCTTGAACTGGTATAAATGTAAAGAGTCATGGGTTATTTTCAGTTTGGGAGAATATTGTTGGACAAGATTCTCTTAGATATGATATAACTATTAACTATGAATGAGAAAGGAATTTGCAAATTTTGATGCAGTGAGTTATAAAAACTTTTACTGGAATATATATTTTAGCTCCACTTAAATAAATCATTCACTTGACATTCCTGTTAATAGTTTCACCAATATCTATTTTACTTTTTGAAGATCCCATAGTATTTTGTGAAAAGTTTCTGAGAATTGTATTGGAAATTGACCACTAAGTATACCGATTCTCTTATACACTACATTTTAAAACATTTCTTTACCCCATACTTAGCATTGTTTAAATAAATGATTGCTTACATTTTCCCCTTTTTTATGTTACGTTTATCAGTTTATTCCATACAATTTATTTCCTCACAATTGTTCTATCTCTCCTGCTCATCACACTAGTAGTAGATTGACTATTACAAGAGAGATATTTGTATTGTATAAAATGTTCTTTGAATTCCCCCTGAGGAAAAACATCAATTTGATGCAGCATTTCAAAATAGCTCTCCAAAATTTCTTATATTGCAACTAAACTTTAAAAGCTGACACTTATAAATTACAATCATAAGGTGTAATGGCACTGTAACATTTTTATTTGATATGGTTTTGAGAGCCATGTACATAAAAATAGTTTTCTTACTTTTATTTCTTCATTTTTTTAAACTATCTTAAATTTTCCTTCAGTAATAATTTCATATTATAACATCTAAATTTATTATTAGTTCAATCAACCTCATATTTGAAATCCATTAACTTTTGTCATCCTTTATCTTGTATCATTTTCATAATTTTTGAATGTGAAAGATATTAAAAATATTGTTTGGCAAACAAAATATTAAAATTTTATTGCAAGAATATTTTTTTTACAACATTCTTGTAAAAAAAGTAAATTTACTCAGCCAATGGTTATGTTAAGGGACAGAAATAGATTATCAAAGTGATATTGATTGCAGATTCGCGATGGGGAAAGTCACAGATGTTAAAGAAATAGATGAAATGGCTGAAACAATAACTGACTGCGGTAAAAGTGGGAAAGAGGAGATAAATTCTGAAAATGTAAAGCCAGTAGTAAGGGTGTTAATGGTAAATTGTAGAAGTATAATGAACAAAGTAATCGAATTTGCAAACTTAATAGAGATGCAAGAACCACAAGTAATAATTGGGGTAGAGAGTTGGTTAAAAGAAGAAGTACTAGACAGTGAGGTTTTTCCTGATGGTTACAGAGTGTACTGCAGAGATAGAGGAGCAATTGGTGGAGGAGTCTTCATACTAGTTAGCAAAAACTACCACAGTTCACTGGCATTCATAGATCAAGACCATGAGTTACTTGGGGTAGATTTCTGGGGCAATAAAAAAGAAAAAAATCAGAGTGTTGGCTGTTTACCACAGCGGAAGAATGACAGGAGAGGATGAGGCTCTTGGGGAGAAATTAAATTCATACTCAGATTTCAGAGGTGAGAATAGAATGATCATCATCGGCGGGGATTTAAATTTACCAGGTGTAAACTGGGAAGGGAATAAGATAAATAACACAAGGGAACAAAGATTTACAAATATTGTATATTGAAAACACAGCCAAGCCTGTTGCAAATATTCAATGAATTTATTGTCCGGTTTCGACCCGCCTTAAGGGAGTCTTCTTGAGAAACTAGTTAAAATATATTACATAAATCTAAAAACACTTCTCAATAAAATTAGACGCTGGCTGTGTGAGGCACGCTGGCTGCCGGATGGTTAGCCAGATAATATATTTTAATGTGTGACTCTAGTACAAAAGTGTACTATTTTATTGAGAAGTGTTTTTAGATTTATGTAATATATTTTAACTAGTTTCTGAAGAAGACTCCCTTAAGGCGGGTCGAAACCGGTCAATAAATTCATTGAATATTTGCAACACGTTTGGCTGTGTTTTCATTATACAATTGAAGAAATACCGTTGCTGTTGATGCTGCCATGCTCAAGATTTTGAAATTTGCAAATATCTTAATAAGGGATGGAGGATTTACACAAGTGGTTGAGCAAAACACTAGGGGACAAAATATTTTGGATATATTTCTAACTAAGCCCGATGAAAACCTTCTGAGGTGTCAAGTAACTGAAGGAATAAGTGATCATGAAGCAGTTCTGATGGATATTAGAGGATTCAGTAAACCAGCAGCCAAAATTGAAGGGGGAAATAGGTACAATTATAAAAAGGCACAGGTTTCAAATTTGAAGAGATATTTCAGAGAACAATTCAGCAAATGGAAGGAAGGCTCAGGTACAGTAGAGTCAAGGTGGGAAGAGTTCAAGGAGATAATAAGAAAGGGGGAAGAAAAATTTATTCCAAAGCAGAAAATAAAGAGAAGTAGAGAACCTATGTACTATAATAGGGAAGTGAGGAGGTTAAAGAGGTTGATAAGAAAAGAGCATAACAGAGTTGAGAGACAGCAGGGTAGTAGGGAATATTTAAAACAACTGAACAAGGACTTAATAACAGCAAAGAAAATGGCTAAAGATAGGTTTATGAAGAGTATTGTCAGTGCAGGAGGACCATTGACTGATGCATCTAGAAATTTCAATGGCTATATCAGGAAACTGAGGGGAAGGGAGGGTGTAGAGACACTTATAGATAAGGATGGAGAAGAAGTTACTGACGATTTGAAAAAGGCAGAGATTTTAAGTAACTGGTTCAGTGAAAGCATTAGGGACAGTGAATCAGAAACAGGAGGGACTAATTCAAAGAACGAGCTTAACAACACAATTAGAAATGACGATAGTAAAAAATTTGATATCCATCCTGAGGAAATCATGAAGGAACTAAGAAAGCTGAAAAAAAAAATAAAGGGGCTGGAGAAGATAATATTACTACAGATATCTTAAAGATAGCCAGATTTGACATTGTACCTTATGTTGAAATATTATTTAAATTGAGTCTAGACACTTGCTGCTTACCACAGGACTGGAAAATTGCGATAGTAGTACCGGTACATAAGGGAGGGGTGAGAAATAGAGTTGAGAATTACAGGCCAATCAGTTTGACATCAGTGGTAGGTAAATTAATGGAAAGATTGATATGCAACCACATCAGTAATATATGTGAAGGAACGTAAGTGGTTTTCAAGCAGGCAACATGGTTTCAGGCAAGGACATTCATGCAAATCTCAGTTGGTGGGATATATGCAAGATATTTCAGATGAAATGGACAGTGGAGGCCAAATTGATAGTGTAGTACTAGATCTGTCTAAGGCGTTTGACAGAGTAAGCCATAAAATGGTAGTAAATAAGGTAAAACCCATTGGAGTGGATAAGAAAGTCATTTGCTGGGTAGAAGAATTTTTAAAAGGTAGAAAACAGAAAGTTAGGGTAGGAAGTGTAGTATCCAAAGGAGTTGAAATAAAAATGGGTGTGCCACAGGGTAGCGTATTGGGACCATTGCTATTCATTATTCTAATGAATTGTTGATTGTTTACTATCTGAAATTAGATTGTTTGCAGATGACATAATGCTGTATAACAGAATCAAAACGATAGAGGATTGTAAACAGTTGCAAGGGGCTCTGGACAGGATATCTAATTGGGTTGGTAAACATGGAATGAAGATAAATGCAAAGAAGAGTCAGCTTATTAGATACACAAATAAAAAACAAAAGGTTAATTATGAATATAAGGTGGGGAAAGAATTGCTTGCTGAAGACTTGAAATGTAAATATCTTGAATTACTTTTGATAACAAACTTAACTGGGCTGGACACATTAGGACAGGTGGTAGGAAAAGGTTTCAAAGTTCTGCACTTGTTGGAGACAGTGATGAGGGGATGTACAAGAGAAGTCAAGGAATTGGGTTACAAAACTTTGGTCAGACCATTGCTCGAATATGGTAGTGTAGTATGGGACCCTCATTTTTACGTATCAAATACAGGAGTTGGAGAGGGTGCAAAAAAGGGCTGCTAGATTTGTTTCTGGAAATTATCGCAGAATGCAATCAGTGACGGATATGATAAAGGAGCTGGAATAGGATTCATTGCAAGACAGGAGGAGAATGAGGAGGGTCATGGGAGTGTACAGGGCATATACTGGCGATGAGGCATGGAAAGATATTGTAATAGGTATGAAAAGTAGTGCATGGAAGGGAAAAGATGACCATGACCACAAGCTGGCACTCGATTTCAGGCACAAGGGTGTAGGAAGATTCTCTTTTTTAGATAAGGGTGTCAGGGATTGGAATGAGTTACCAAGAGAAAAGATGAATAATTTACCGAAAATTTTGAAAGAATTTAAAGATAAAATTTGTAGGGGGAAAATGTAGGTAGGTGCAGGATAGGGGGAAGATGGGTGTGTAGGGAAATTGCCACTGGAGCCTGTGCTCCATAGCAATTAAATTAAATTAATATAAATAGCTTAAAAATTATCTTTTAATAATTAGCAAATATAAGAAAATATCTCAACACATTCATATTTGTATAAAGATTTTTGTACATCAAATGAGTTTCATTAGTATCTACCACAGTAATTCATTTGCCATGTTGTCTATTCCTTCTGCAGAAGAAGTTGTTTTCCTGTAAACAGCTTTACTGTTATTCATTCCATATGCAAAATAGATGATTAAACCTGTAAAAAAATCAAAAAATTATTTTAAAATAATCAAGTTCAAAAATACTTTGGATTTCACTTAACTGACCGAAAACATAGTTCTCCATTAGCATTTATTGATTTACATAATTTGGATATTTTATCTGGTTAAGGAGAGATTTTAATAGCTCAAAAGTTGGACTCTGACAGGATTGATAATTTAGTAAGCATATGAGCAAAAACTCTAAATACAAAGAACTGTAAAAAAGGATCCATCCTATTGAACAATACACCAATTATAAAACCTAAAATGTTTGAAATTCTTGTAACTGGAGAATTTACTGCATTGATAGTACAGGTCAGACACATGTTTGATACTTTTAGATGTATTACAGTGATCTGGGGAGGAGAGGAGAACCAGCTAGTGACCATGGATGAGGAAGAATCTAGACAAATGGTTGCTAATAGGACAATGGTTGCTATACAAATGAACTCAATTTTTTTTCTTTGCTGCATTTAATGTGTTTTGTAAATTATTGGGCAGTTGAAATAGTCTCTGCAGTGAGTGTGCATTGTCATTCCGCTTACAGAAACATAAATGTTTGAAAGTAAATGAACAAATCTTTTATTGTATTGTTTTTCAGATCTGTACTTTGACATACAGTGTCCATCTTAATCAGTCTAGATCAGGGGTCCCCAAAGTGGTAGATACCGACCCCTTAGGTCAATAAGAGATCTCCAGGGGTCGATTAATACAGAGGGGTCGAAGGGGGGTCAGTTAATACTAAAGAGAATCAATTAAACTATACGGGAAAAGATAATAGGAATGCTCTAATAAAAATGAGGTCAATAAATTAAAGTAAAACTCATCCTGTCAATTCTCGTCAGTTTGCGAAGTCATGTGAAGTAAATGATGTACTGTTTTAACTTGTCACATATTTCAACAACCATCTGTTCTTTTTGGCAGGTCTTTATTTGAAATTTATTCCATCTGTCCATAGTTTTGTTCCTATTTTTTGAGATTGTAATAATAGTGGAAAGTATGTCGTTTTTCTGTTAATGTTATTGGGTGGATTTTATAAATTATTTCGCTGAGTTGTTATGCAGGCCTCCTTATTGTTTGGCATCAGAAATACCAAAATGATGTAATGTTTTTATTAAATACTTGTGGAGGTCGATAAGAAGGCAAATATCCTGACAAGGGATCGACGGGGTAAAAAGTTTGGGGACCCCGGGTCTAGATTTTAAATAAAAAAGTTTTTAATAAGTTATTAGATTGATGACACTATAGTCTGCTGAACCACTTTTCTATCTATGTCTTTGTATTCTCATTACTTTGACAGTAAGAACAGAAAAGTGGCTCAACCATATCATTTTCACCCCTTGGTGGTTCAGTCGGTAAAGGTACGTGATAGGTGAGCAGACATTCCCAACTCGAATTCCGGTTTTGGTTGGAACTTTAGAAGCGACATTCATCTCTGGCACAGATTTAGTATGTTAGGATGACCCATGGTTTTGATTTCATGTTAAAGTGCAAGTAAGATATACCTGATGGCAGTGGCGTAGCTAGCGTGGGTGACACCCGGGGCGGATATCGATGGTGTCACCCCTCGAAAATTTAAATTCAAAATTAAGTAAAATATAATATCTTGTAAGTGTAAAATATCATATTAATAAAATATAATTAAATAAACATTTATTGTTATTAAAATTATAGTTAATAAAATTGTAATATTAACTTCATTTAAAAAAACACAATAAACTAAAAACAATCTTCTCTTTTTAGCTTTAACAGCTGCAAACTCGTAAATCACATCTTAAAAATGATCAATTTTAGTTACTTCATGTTCAATAGTCAATATGGCAAGATTTTAGCCACGTGTTGCTCACCGGTGATCGAAAGTGGTTTTAGAGAGGCCTCTGAAGATCGGGTCTCAGTCCGACACTCGGCCGTCATTGGATTGGTTTATGTTTTGACGGTGCGGATCAGTATCGGCCTGCTAGATGTGGAGAAGCGCATCGAGAGAGTTCGGAAATTTACCTTCCCTTACGACTAAATGTTGTTTTCATGTTATTGTTTGCCTTAAAAAAAGTATTTTTTTTTCATCCATGTTCATCAGATGTTCGTAAAATGTAGGAAGAGTCCTAGCATCTTCGCATTAAAAAAATCAGAGCTTTGCCAGAGTTGAAGACCAATTTTACGACCCACAAAAATTGCAGCCGAAATCCGCATTTGTAACCGAACCTCCCACACCCGAATCGCACGCCGTAACCAGACGCAAGACTAATCTAGAAGTACTGAAAAATATGTATTCAAACACATAAAAGTGGATTCGTGTCTTTTGATAACAAAAATATATGGTATAGAAAAAGAATATGTTTATTTTATCATGTTTGAAAACTTATTTTTCATCACACCTATATTCGGACTGGTGACTCAAATGATTACTGCGTGCGATTTGAAAACTGTAGGTCCGGGTTCAAATCCCGGTCTCGACTGTAATTTTTGCGGGCCTTAAAACTGACTTTTACCAATGGCAAAGCTTTTATCTTTTAATGCGAAGGACTGCTCGGTGGTTTGAATTTCACTTTAATCTGTAGGTCTTCTTTTCAAGTTAGGTGACTACGATATAGGTGCACTGCGAGTTTCCAAATAAGAAACTCTGTGGCTAGAACACTTGAGATAACATGAAATTATTATTTTTACTATACACAATCTTTACGACTTATATTTAAATTAAGATATGTTATAATCTCGTTCTTCACTAACAAAAAGTATTGAGTGAATCGAAAAGAACCTCAGACAAAACAAACACGTCAAGTGCGAGTGATTGACATTTCATTGAGATTGCGTTGATACTGTTAATACTGCGCTGGGATACTATTTTTGTACATAAAATATCAACCAGTTAGGTGATTACGTGAGTCAGATAAAAAAGTATTTTAATGTACATTCGTACCAAAACTGTGCAAAATAAAGTACAGTACTCTATTATAAAGTAGGGTGTCAAACCTACTTGTCATTCCCAACACTGATTCCCTGAAACAATCACTTGTAAACGTTAAAGGAGACTAAAGACCGGGTAGGAACACGGGCGAGCTATGGAAAAGTTTGGACGCGAGGGGGCGAGCCGTCACTCGGCCGGCTGTCGTTGCGGTTACGGTACAGGCCAGTATTGGCAAAGTGCAGTTCGACCTTTACACTTAGCAACTGATACACAAACTGGTGCAAATTAAAATCCCAGCACCCAGACGGTGTTGTGATAAACGAATGAAATTTGGCCCCAAATATGCCCGCATGAAGAGTTTAAATGATTTAACATTAAAAGTTTTACATGTAATAATGTGAGAATTACGGTACTATATATTATGTAAATTGCAATTTTTTAATTTTTTTTAAACGTATAAGTGGCGAACAGTGTGGTGTCACATGACACGTGGTTGCCCACAAGTTTTTGTTGTCTAAGTATGCCAAGGCGAAGGTGACAACTCTCTACACCCAAATGTCTAACAGTGAGAGAGGTCGGAGAATTGACGTGTTTTGAAAGGGTGCATCATATCGTGAAATCTCCAGAACGATTTGCCGCAGTGCAATGTCAGTATACAGACTTGTTACACAGTGATGAAAAAAAGCTCTAATACTCCTAGAGCAGGCACAGGTCCATACAGAAGGATAACAGCACGTGAAGACTGCCAAATGGTGTGGGTGGCTGTTGCTGGCAGATGGTTGACTGCAGGCCAGATCCAAGTAGTGGTTACACATAGTCACACCCCGCCTCCGCCCCTCCCCGGATGATTGTAAACTAATTGCTTGAAGCTGGGTTACACTCTCTGGCCCCTGTGCATTGTGTCCCATTAATCTAATTTCATTGCCATCACCATCTACCCTGGTATAATGCGAAACACAAATGGACATGTGAATGGCGTACATTTGTGTTTAGAGACGAGTCTCGATTCTGTCTGTGGCAAAGTGATAATCGACGACATGTTCGCAGGCGTAGTGGAGGAACGGCTTATCTGCTGTGATTTCAGAACCTCACGCAAGTGCCGTCACCGGTGTCATGTTTTGGTGGCAATCAGTTTCGATAGCATGACTGGGTCGGCTGTTGTTGAAGGCAATGACAGCCCATCACTATGTGGACGGGGTACTGCATCTTATTGTGATACCCTACATGTTCAACATCCGAATCGTATTTTCCAACAAGACAGTGCCCGTTCTCATATTGCGGCCATCGTCACACAAGCCTTGCAAGGAGTTTCGATCACAATATGGACAGCACGGTTCCCAGATTTGTCCCAAATAGAGCATTTCTAGGATACCAGAAGTAGACACATTAGATCACATGGTCACCCAGCACAAACTGTGCAACAACTGACTGCAAAAGACATGCACGCGTAGTGAGACATACACCAAGAAGACATCCGAACACTTTTTGTGTCAATGCCGGCAAGGATCCACGAATGTATTGGTGCTCAAGTTGGGCGCATTTCTCACTGACAACTGTAAAAGGTAATAACTTAGCCTGATCCATTTCCATTTGTTATTATTTCTTTTAGGTATGGCCCTGGATATATTTTCAAAGTTTCCTAAAATTCTACCATTCATGTATGCGTGTTGTGATTTTAATTTCCGCCAGTGTAACTATAGGGCGACCATAAGATTTCGCTATAAATTTAAAAAAGTCGAAAGCTACCCATTTGTTATTGAAACGTTAACATAGGCTGTATTTAAATGACTTCACAACCTCGGTATTTGGAGGACCAAGGGATATTGAGAGGAAAGTTAACAGAAGTGGCTTATCCAAGTAGAAGCAATTCCAGACCCAGATGGGGTCCCATTGGAGCAAACCCAGGATCCGGGTCCCACAAGTTGTGAGACCCTGGGGGATACTGTATAGTCAGAGAAGCAACTCTACATTAAGTTCCTTCATAAAAATAGAGGAATAAATAAAATATAAAATCAAATAAAAAAAAAACAACGGTCAGGTAATAAAAGAACATGCCTTTGAGATATCTGCCGCCTTTACATGAAGTACTTAATAAGTGAAGTATTTTACTACCCGTCTAAGAAATAAGTAGCTACAGACACCTAATTTGATATGTATCGAAGCCCATCTCCATGTGTAAATTTTAGATTTCTAGCACCGCTCAGTAGCGTATAAATAAAGATGTAAACGGCTCGAATGTTCGTTCAGTTTATGATTAAAGCTCAATTTTTGTTTAGGAACAGAAGTTCGACATCCCTGTCGATTTAAGGAACCCATAAGAATGTAGGTACCTGTATTCGACAAAGAGGTTACCCATAATAGAAATCTTCTTCTGTAAATTTATGATGGAAAATTCTTAGAGAATCATACGCTTATTTATTTGATCGCGATCATATTTGTATATTCTCAATCAGTAGAAAGCATATCAAACTTACATGAAACTAGAGTTAAAGTGCTTAGGGGCCATCCATAAATTACGTGAGGTGAAATAGGGGCGGGGTGCAGCGAAATCTCACAATTCTCACGTGAGATTTTTTTAAAATTGTGTTGGACTGTAGAGCTAAAAAAAAAAGTGTTTACAAATGACGGGAATGTCGATTTTAGGGGGGACCAGATCTCACGAAGTCTCACCAGAGAGGGGGGGGGGGAGGAGGGTCCGAAAATTCGGAAAAACACCACGTAATTTATGGATGTCCCCTTACTAATGTTACGATTTCGCTAACAAGATATGCGGTTCCGACTGTTTTAAACACATGCCCTACAAAAACTGATTACCGACAGACGATAACACTTGGACTCGTCCGGATTGACTTGAAACCTGACCGTATTGCTAGTTTAATGCAGTTTTCCGAATCATTTTATTTGCATAAATTCGAACATGATATGATTTCATGTCGAGTATAGGTGCACTGTCGACAAAAGGAAGGTACGCAGAGTGTATATCGGATAACACGAAATGTACTCAATTCGAATCTGTCAGATGATAAATTCAAAAATTACTAGAAAATACTTCAAGTCACTTGTGCATCTTAGCTAGAAAGCTAATAGAATTCTAAAAAAGCAAAACAATTTTGAAGCCTAGACTACGCCTATTCCAGCATACGCTTGGTTGCTTTTTTTTCATTTTCAAAGGAAAATCTAACATTTTTCTTGAAATAATTTCGAGGAATTACAATTTAACTGCCTAATTACCATGATTTTAACAATTTTAGATATATCCTTTAATTTTAAAACTTCCTCTCTTAATACAAGAAAACTTACATTATATCCACCGCCGCTCGTAACAAACCAAACAACTGTGACGCACGGCAAGCACAACGAGTTCCTGTGATTGTTGGAGCAACAGAGCGATGCTCTATTGTTTAAGCGCGCGGTGTAGCCAATAATATTATTATACTCTATTGTACTGGATCGTATTTGAAAAAGCGATAGATCAACTTAAAAAGAAATATTCAGAACATTAAAGTTAGACGTGTTTCGACACCAAAGGATAAATGAAGTCTATCAAAAATATATATAAATATATATTTTTTTTGTATCACACTAATTTCGATTACTATTTTCGAAATGCGGGTGTCACCCCCAAACGGGTGACACCCGGGGCGGACCGCCCCCCCCCCCTAGCTACGCCACTGCCTGATGGGATTGCCAGCTTAGGCAAATGCAGCTGTGACATTAGTGCTCCGGGCATCCAGATTTGGGTTTTCCATGGTTTCCCAAATCACTCCAGGCGAATGCCGGGATGCTTCCTTAAAAAGGCCATGGCCGAATTCCTTCCCATTCATTACCCCCATCATTTCCCGTCTCTAAAGACCTCGCTGTTGAGAGACGTAAAGCAGGTAAAAAAAAAAAAAAAAAAAAAAAAAAAAAAAGACATTAGTGCACATGTTCGGCAGTTCAAGAAACATTCATAATTTGGCGGCCAGATCCTTCGGAGATTTCCCAGTCAGCATCGCCACATGCATTTAATTTAATTACCTACTTCATTGTGATTCGCAATGTTTTACACATCTGCACCTGATGATACTTTGATACAAGCAGCTACGATAGTGCCTGCAATTTATTAAAGTGATGTTAAACAGTGAGTATTCGAAACATCATTTTGAATTAGTTCGTACTATTATGGAAGAGTAGTCTTCCACATTTAACCTGCTCTTAGACCTCATGCTAGGTTGATCATTTTATTGTCTGTTACTTGTGGGAATAATAATTAAAGATGATACTTCAACACAAAGAAAAAGAGATATGGGCAAAGAAAAAGCAAACAGAAAGAAAAATACTTTTGTAATAATATGAACTAAAAAGTTAAAAATAAAATTATAGTTCAAACAACTAAAAACATGCTTTTGTAGCAAGTTTAAGCAGTAAATTCAAGTAATAAATCTATCTAAACAGCTGTAGAAGAACTGAACCTAAGATCTGTATATGTAATATTTAATTTTGATATAATTTCGCTAAAATCAATATTTTTCTTCACTTTAAGAAACATTCAGGTAATAAACAGTCAAAACATAATAAATCTTGTAGCTAGATAATCCCACTATAAAGTTTGAGTACATTGAAAGTGAAATACCGGTATAGAAATTTATCAAGTTATCTCCTACTTTAAAATTCGAGAAGTCAGATTTTAGGAAGATATAGAAAGTTAATTTATATGTAGAAAGAAACTTAAATTCTGTTTGTACAACCTATTAAGTTTAAAGGTTAATCACATTCAAAGAGTTAATAATAAATTTCATTTGAATTCATTAAGTCATTGGATTAAAATAAAAGAAAATAAATTTTGTTGCCAATAATACTTTGATAATGTGGCCAGATTAGCTTAGTCAGTTAGAAAGCATTCACTTGAAGGATTTTTTTTTTTAAATAAAAAATAAATAGACCTAAATAAATAAATTGGAGAAAGCAGGTAGTGACTTCAAAATCGCTCAGTAGGCATTTTTGAATATGTAGAATTGTTTAAAGTCACTTTTAGATTCATAACGTTAATAACTTAGAAAATATTAATTAGTTAAATTCTATTTTTTATGACGAGTTTTATTTCACCCTTTTGGAAATAGTTCACATTGTGGTGGGTCTCTGTTTATGTGCGTGTGGTGCAGGGTTTGAGTCCCGCAGATGACGCCAGAGTTCCGTTTTGGATGGCTGAGTGGATATTGATTGATGACTGGTTGACTATCGGAGGTGTGATCATTAACCTGACCGATAGTAACGTCTTCTTGATGTTCTTCTTTTCTTCTTGTCAGGACGACGGCCTTCTCTGACACCAGTCGATTGTTGATGACGCAGAATCGACAACTGCGTGGACAATAGCTGCCGAAACAACTAATGTATAATAAAAGATGTTAATTGTTTTATATTGAAGGCTGCGTAGAGTTCTTTGGCTTGAGTGTTGTTAGCCTGATACGGTTTAGTAAGGTTTATTACTGATGGAAACAGAGATTACAGATTAGTTCCAATTTATTCGCCGTTAACTTACACACGGACAGTTGCATAAATACAGGAACGTAATTTCTGCACCACGCAATATGTTAGCAATACCCCCGCTAGCTTGAATTTAGACTCCTGTTGCCGAAATGGGGTACAAAGCGATTATGTTGGTAGTAAATCACGACACACTCCTACATCGATGTGTTACATCCACACTCCCGAGGCACACTGCCTCAGTGCATGTGCACTTGCTACAAGTTGCTGACGCTTATCAGCGAAGGCGTTGTATTACGTTACGCCGCAGCGCTCTGCGCCTCTAGCAGAGGATGAATATTCACTCCGCTTTAACACAATATTACGGGGATTTATTTGGTTCCCTTACAACTCCCCCGCCTTTGAAACACGTGTTGCTCCTGCAACACTATCATGAGAAATCTCTGGAATAGTTACTCGTATGCTGCTAACAGATTGCGTGGCTGTATTTGCAGCAAAATAATTCTCATCTTATTCATACAATGTCTACATAAACAAATACCCAAAAACAAGACAATAAAAATACAAATAATAGACGTAACACTGGCAGATACAACTGTTATCTTATGTTGATCTCTAGAACTCATTTGTGACTCCAAATGTGCAATAATCTTACTGAATTTAATAGTGTCATTAGATGCTTTAAGATACTTATCAATCTCTTCTTTAACCTCCTTACTATAAGTCAAATTCAATTCAACTAATTTAGGACTGTGATAAATTTCATGAGTTAAATTTGGTAAGTAATACAACGGATAAGACAAATCATAAGACTTCTTAACTGACTTAATTGCTGGTGTTCTAAAATCATTTCCAATTATTTGACAACCTGTAGTGTTTACAAACATTCCTGAACCACTTACTGATAATTTAGTTGTCTGCTGAGATTGAATACAATTGACACTGACAGTACAAGGTGTTAACAAGGTAAATATCCAATTATCATGAACTCTAGCAAAATATGATTTAGTGAGGGTCACAACTTCTCTTTGACATGACTCAACAAACTTTTCTGAAAAGAACATATCAGATTCACAACTACTTACACTTACATCATGCAAAGTCATCAATGGACATATTTCTACAATATTGGATTCACATTTCTGCATGTCATTCTGATTAAGTGTCACATATGACTTATGATCTTTGCTCAATAAAATTACATCTTTCATATCCCATCTTACATATCTGCTTGTTTCACTCCAATAGATCGGAAAAGTATGGATACTATATCTCTCTAAAACTGAATCATGTGCACCAATAGGAACATTAACAACTAACCTCAAATTACTACCCATTAAAACAATATTTACCTTTGACAATTGGTAATACACACTTAAACTCTCCTCTGTACAAGGGGCGTAGCTACTATGGGCTAGGCGGTGCAGTGCACCGGGGCCCTCACGCTCAGGGGGGCCCCCAAGCATACCTTAAGGGGCCCCTAAGCGCACCTCTAGGGGCCCTCAAGCCTTCACGGCAAACTGGCGACCTTTTTTTTTTTTTTTTTTTTTTTTGCTCTACCGTCGTCTAAGGGGCCCCTGGGAACCCAGGAGCCCCTCACCCCTCACTAAAGGCCCTCGCTGCTCATGGGGGGCCCCAACCACTGCTCATGGGCCCCTAAAGAACAATTCAAGGGCCCCCATCCTCAGTTCAGGGGGCCCCTACCAGCACACAAAACAAAAGAATTTTTTTTGCACCGGGGCCCTTGTTGACCTAGCTACGCCACTGCCTCTGTACAAGGGCAATCATAACATACTTGAATCTAACTTATTCTGTATCAACTGTAAATATTTCAAAAACACTCTAGGGC